>BQNB010084540.1:0-28722 GCA_026074375.1 Tanacetum coccineum | reverse complement strand
CTTGATTTGATGATCCTGAAAAGCTTTAACAATGCATCTTTCTTGAAGTTTTTAACTTTAACACTTCGTCGCTTCAAGAAGGACGTGTGGTATCAGAGTATCGGAAGTCTTAAAACATGTACTTAAGCTTTCATTATGTCTTTATGTTTATCGGTCGAGTATGAGCATGTGGCTATGAATCTGTGAGTCAGCTGGGATCAGGTACCTCCGTGTCCATCTTTATAAATTCCTGAAATAAAACAGTTAGCAATAAAGCAGGGGGATGAATATGGCTTTGTCATTTGCCCGTTTTTGGTTGGAGTAACCTTCAAATCTGTAAGGATCGACCTGTGATCAGGTAGATTCAATTTAGGAAGAATCTCACTGACATGATTTCTAGTTGAAGTATTGAGTCTTTCTAACACATGTGTATCAGATTCATCAAACTTGGCATGTTCTCATTATCGAAACGTCTCAAAGCAGACAGCACGATAAGAGTGAACCAACGAGTTACTATCTCACTGATTGAAATAAAAATTAATTTGAAAATCAATCAACGTGTTACTTGTTAAAGTGGTTTTGTGACACATCGAGAGTGTTAATCATTTCAAAATTCATCATCAATCGTCAATTCATAACTTGGAACAAGTTTGATTCTTATAGAATCGCACCATCGTTTCTTTCCGGTTGTCATAAGTTTGATTCATATAGAATCGCACAAGTCACCTACCATGAGCTTGTTTGATATTGGCTCAAGCAGGATTTCCATCTTTGTAACACCCCCTTATTTGACATATAGCAGCGGAAGCTAATTTGGGGTATTACTTCATGAGTCAACAGTCATAATCATAGGAAACGACTCAAAAGAGACGTTTTAGAAAATTTAGTTATCATTCAATATTATTTCAGAGTTTTACAAAAGAGGTCCCAAAATACATATGAAAACATAAAAGTTAAATAATAACATATTTTGAAGTCCTCAAGTCCAATGCCACTCCGTGCCATATGTTGCTCAATTACGTGAGATAAACATGCTAAAAAGGTCAACACAAAGGTTGAGTGAAATTCATAGGTTTGTAATGAAATGGTTGAATACAAGTCATCATAAGTAGTAATAATTGTATAATTAAGCTCATGACACCAACCCGTTAACATGGAAATCACCTAAGTGACATTATTGAGGAACAAATGTCCTCTTGGAAAGGTAACTTGCCAAAGTTACCCATTATTCTCATATATAGTGCGTTTGATTACCTCATGTACATGTAAACACAAACGGGATTCGTCAATCCCAATAGATCTATCTACAATATTCGCGTTCACTCGTAAGTGATTAATAGTTCATGATATATGATATTGGCAGTAAAGGTAAACTTAGGCAATAATATATCAAGATAACATACCGTTGGAAAATACTTGTATTCATGGTTTATAGCATGTATCCCCCCATAGGGTTTTTAAAAAACATATAAAGATGGGACTATGAACTCACCTTAACAGGGAAATCTGATTGATGGCAAAAGTAAATCAAATGGGAGTAAACGGCTTCGTCACGCAACCTGGGGTAATATGTCAAGTCTTAGTTTGATTGTTTATATTTCAAAACTTTATTTCATAAAGTTTAACGTAAATATTAATTTGGTTTATTAACTTGTGAAAATATCGTATCACTGTTCGGGCTATCATAATCTAGAGGTCATGTAGTAAACGTTTGAGGAGCTAGGACACTTTAAATCGTAAATCCAACAACTCGTCAAAACGTCTACCCAAATGAAAGCCCCTCACATGAAATTCCCTAGTAACGTGATACGTTATAGTTTAAATGATAAGATTTTATCTTTTTAAGTTTCTTCAAAAGCTAGTGGATGATAAATTATGTTAAATATATAACATAATTATTTTTATATGTTTCGATCGATGAATGAAACGATAAATGTGTCGGATTTTAATAAAATTGAGTCTTATAACGTTTAAATATATTTTTGTTATTAAATATAAAAATATTATATTTTACACCCTTGAGAATTCGAAATTGACAATATATACCCTTGGTATATATTAATTTACAATTTAAACCCTTTATATATAATTTTAAAATATTTAACCCTTATTTTAGAAAGTTGGCAAAACAGGTCCTTGTTGTTTTAAGTTTAGGATAATTACATTTTTGGCCCGAAAGTTTAATAGTTTCAAAATTTACAATATATACCCCTCATGCATAAAATGATTTATGTTTCTAGTCTAAATTCCATATACATTGTATTTTTAATCTCTAAATCATTTTGCAATCTTGTGAACTAAAAACTCAAACCTCTCCTTTGGAAGGGCTTTTGTAAATAGATCAGCAAGCTGACAAAGTATAATTCAATTGTACCTTTCTCAACATGCTCCTTGACAAAATGATAACGGATGTTAATGTGCTTTGTTCTTGAATGTTGTACCAGATTACAAGATATGGCAATTGCACTTTGTGAATCACAGTATATCAAATCTTGTTAAACGAAATTTTTCTATATCAACCGCATTGCGTTCTTCGTCCAGATGACTATGAGCACAACAATGCAACAAGGATACGTACTCAGCTTGGTAGAGTGGGAGGGGTGAGGATAAATATGGGAGATGGTTGATCTATACCGCGGTGACATGCTGTACAATCTTGCTTTTTGAATGACCACCTGACTAGCTTATCTCCCAAAAATTGAATGCCTCTGGATGTGCTTTTGCAATCATCATTTGTAACACCACCATTATTGACATATAGCAGCGGAAGCTAATCTGGGGTATTACTTCATAGTACAACAGTCATAATCATAGAAAACGAATCATAAAAAGACGTTTTTGGAAAATTAAGTTATCATTTATTTATTCATCAGAGTTTTTACAAAAGAGAGGTCCCAAAATCTAAAAACATAAAGTGAAGATACAGTTATAGCATACTCAAGTCCGTGCCACTCCGTGTCATAGTTTGCTCAATTACCTAAGATAAACATGCTAAGAAGGTCAACATAATGGTTGAGTGAAATTCATAGATTTATGATAAATAGTATGAATACAAGTCATCATGGATAGTGGGTTACGTTGTTATACACCTAAAAATAGTGATAATTGCAATGAGTACAATTATTATAGAATACAATATCAATAGAGTATTATCACGTCTAAGCACATGGCACACAAACTGACTTGTGTATATACCAATAATGATATATATAATGATAATGGCCCCCGGTGTAGGTAATTGCCATATACCTATGAGATTCAAATATAGTGCGTTTGGTTACCTATCCGGCTAACACAAACGGGATTCGTCAATCCCAATAGGCCTATCCACCATATTTGCGTTCACTTGCAAGTGATTAATGGTCCATGATAGTGGGGTCTTTTGGCATAAAGGGACTTAGATCACAAGCAATAATATATCAAGATAGCATACATTTGGAAAACACTTGTATTCATAGTTTATAGCATGTATCCCCCTCACGGGTTTATGAAAACATTCAAGACATTTAAAAGTGAGGTTATGAACCCACCTTAATAGTACAGGGAAATCTGATTGATGGCAAAAGTATATAAAATGAAAGTAACGGCTTTGTCACATAACTTGGGTAATATGTCAAGTCTTAGTTTGATTGGAAACGTTTTATGTCATAATGAAATATCACTTTGATTGGATTTATTATGGAAATATTGTATCACTGTTCGGGCCATCAGAGGTCATTTAGTAAACGTTTGAGGAGCCAGGACACTTTAAATCGTAAATCCAGCAAACTCCGACAAAACGATACCCACATGAAAACCCCATTACATGAAGCTCCCTAAGTAATGTTAAACATTATATTTTAAGTTTCATCAAAAGCTAGATAATTTAATATATATATTTTATAATTAATATAGAAATTAAATAGTTTATAAGTTTTGCAAAATTGGCAATTATACCCTGGTATATAAAACTTTTAACACGTTATATCCTTTATATACAAAGTATATATATATAATATATATATATATCTAATATATAAAATTATATATAATATATATATATATATTAATATTAAAACCTTTAACTTTGAAACTTGGCAAAATAGGTCCTTATAGTTATAACTTTAAGAAAATGACATTTTCAGCCCCTTTAGTTATAAATTTCAGAAAGTTACGATATATAACCCCTATCATAGAAACTTTGCAAATAATCCAAAAAGCCCTGCAAGGTTATTTTAAGATTCCAATTATTTTTGCAGGTTATAGCTTATTAGTATAAGCTAAAATAAGAAGTTTTAACTTAACAAAAGTTTAGAAAAAGGACCCGTTAGCTAGAAAATCAAAACGTCGTTTTTAGGGTTTTTATCAAAAACACATGGGTTTGAGGATTTAAAGCTTCAAAAAAGAGTTCATATATGATCTTAAGATTATTATGAACATTATTGTACAGAATATAAGCTTATGGAACAAGATCTTAGGCTTACTTAAGTTAAAATGGGTCGGAATGGGGTTTTCGGGTTTGTACACCTAGTAACGACTTCAAGGCTTTGTTTTCTATGGCTTCTTCCTTGGAATCCTTGGTTTCTAAACACACCTTGGGACTTCTATACTTCCGCTAGTGCAAGGCTAGAGCAAAGTTTTGAGGTGGAGAAGTGTTTTTGGAATGAATTAAAGTGTGTGTTTTGGTTTGACTATTTATAGGCAAGAACTAACTTGGTGCCCAAGTTCTAGCTTGATGTGGTGGATTAGTTATAGATTATTGATTCATGGTGGCTACTAGGGTGACTAAGGAAGGCTAGGTAGTGACTATTGTGAGCTAGGGTGATAACATAGCAAGGTGGAAGGAGATGGAGAAGTAAGGGTGATGACTAGGGGTTTTGGAGACTTGGTGGCCAAGTTGGGTGACAAGGTGGTGATGGAGGTGCTTGTAAGGTGCTGGAGTGATGGTGATGTGGTGGTGAGGTCATGGTGATGAAGGTGGTGGTGAGTCATGGAGGAGCTTGAGGTGTTTATTTAGTTTATACATGGCTGTTTTTGGACAGCCAACATCAGTCCCGGTAATTTGGTTGCCATTTACAAACCGTAACTCCGATGAAGCTCAAACCAGTGAGCATGGTTAGATATTTGAGTCCTCTACAACTTTTAGTTTTACATATTTAGGGGTTACTATACAAAAATTTAGAGATAACAGCCATTTACTACAGGTGTGCAGAATCTGCGTACTTTTGCCATTTCGGCTATAACTAATTCATCCGACATCGAATCGGGTTGAGTCAACCGGAAAAATGATCACAAGACATAGGGCTACAACCTAGTATTTTTACTTAATACCCAAAGCCTATTGATTTTTCCCAGATCCTATGTTTTATCAACGGATCAGATTTCTGAAAATTATGAACTAGTTTAAGGGTGTAACGGGTTTGCTAGGGTTTTCGGGTTTAGGGTTTAGGTTTTAGGGTTAGTGTAGGAGCTGAGATTAGAGAGGGAAAAGTGTTTAAATATGGTGTATTGAGTGCTTGTAATTAGTGCTAAAGAGGTGGTACGAAATCCTTAAGATTTTGGAGGGAAATGAGCTAGTTTGAATTTATGCTTTATTGGCTTGTACATTGAGCTCAAATGAGTTGTACTTTGATTTAGGAGGGAAAATGTGATTTAAATATTATGAATTGATCACTTGTACACATGCTTGAAGGCTTGTACATTTGCTTTGACATGAAATTAGGGTTTTTGGAATAAACGTTAACGTATAATGCTTGTTTTGATGTAACGTTGTAAATGGTACGTTAAATGGATAATGTACTTGGTAAAAATGATATTAAGATATAGACTTGACATATTAGGATGTTTACATGATATGAACATTGATATAGATGGCATTGGTAGAGGTTGCGTGAGCTCGTTTACTTTAAAGATGCAAGTTACGTTGCATAATGAGATAAAGCAAAAATTTCCCTGTAAAAAGGTGGTATATAATAGATGGATATTATAGTGCATCTAATTTAATAGATGGATATTACATTGATGAAAATTACGGGTTGTTATATTCCATTGGTGAAAATTTGGGGTTGTTACATCCTCCCACCCTTACAGAAATCTCGTCCCGAGATTTAGTTGAATGATAGAGTGTTAGTTGCAATAGATAATGAATGACTATCTCATAATCTGGAAGAAATCTAGAGGCAATGATAATGCTGAAGAAATGGAATTTATTCGTACAAACGGATCACATATTTGAAAGAATATTGTTCGTACGTATGTCATATATTTAAGCCCACTCATTTATAATTTGTCACTTACAAACAGAGGCGTCCCAATCCTTGTAACTGAGAATTTATAAACTTATGGTTCGGTGGTTTATAATTTCCTTATTCAAATGAAGAAGCGTCCTAATTCATTTTAATAAGATGATTATAAATCATCACCTCCTTAATTTGACTCAGGATATGAGTTTTAACAACATTGTCATGTATCGTTCTAGAATCATAAGGAATAATGAGGATAATAATGAGACGTCAATCGCGTTGATGTTTAAACAAGTTGTTATAGTAGAGGTATTCTTTGCTGTCATTTTCCAATTGGCCAAGAATGCGGTGAGTTACACGTGGATGTACGTGTTTTTAAAAGTATGAGGCGAGTATTCCAACTCAGAGTTGAATATAAAAGAACCAATGAGATTGATAACTATGTCAAGTTTCGATATTATCAAAATGAAGTCAAGAAGAAGTTGGCAAAGCATCTTCTTGAGAAGTTTTTTAAGGACCGTTGATTCCTGGACCTGAGGGTTATGAGCCTATTTTTTTATAAGTCTGGCATTAATCTTAATTACTCTAATTTGTTTGGTTTTCAGGGAAACTAGTCCATAAAATTTAAGGATTCATTAAAGGAATAGTCGGGTGGTAACGTGTTTGACCTAATTGGTGATGTTGTTCTTAATGATGAAGACAGGGATAACGAGAAATGACAAAAATGGAGTTACAACTTTATTTATGGATAACTTATCTTACATATATTACATATCCCAAAATCTGACAGGTGTTGATACTTATGCTACGTGTCTTAAACGAAAGCGGTAAGGATAAGGTTTCGATCTAGTAGTCTTGGAGTTCACGAAGTGTGTCCCATAAGATTCTTCATATATAATTGGCGGCGATCTTGGATATCCTCAAGGGTCATTTCTAAATCAGAAATCCTAAAGTAAATAAAAGCAATCTTGTCTCTCTGTCCTATGTGCTTCTTTTGTAGTTCAACTATCTGTGTATGGGCTTCCTTAAGTTTGGTTTTTACTTCATCAAAATCCCTTGTTATGATTATCCAACCATTAACAAGTCTTTCTTCTATTTTCTTAATATAATGAAAAGAGAGTTCTAGTAAGTAGTTCAAAATACTTTCAATCTGTTTCTCATGGTGTTTTACACGCATCTTGATAGAACTTTTCCCTAATTCATATATCTGAGGTAGGGTAGGAGTATATGTGTGAAAGTAGTCGGTAATAGGATTACAAGCTTGCTTCTGTGATGAAATTAGGATTGTAGTTGAGGAAGAAGATGGGGGGATGGATTTGCTTCTTAGGTGGCAATAATTCTTCAGGAACAAAGAAATATCAGGGATCAAACAGTAGTGATGGTGGTAATACCGGAGATGGAGTCAAAATAGTTGGTGGAGTAATATGATCTGGTCGGTGGAATATGTGAATTCCTTATCATTATTCTTGCATGTCTTTGTCAGATAGGATTATTGTAGAAAGGTGAGAATACAGGTGGGATTTCATCATTCTTAGAATTTTCCAAAAAGTCAGAGGAGATGTTTCCCGGTGAAGCTGGGAAATAGTTCGGTAATGTTGACGTATAGTCAAGAATATTTGCAGAGGGATATGCGAGTCCTCATTCATCATCAGCATGGGGTAGGATGAGTGGGGAAGACATGGAACTCTTTGATACAAACCCAGTATATAGTATAAGTTTATTTAGTATAATATAATAGTAGTGTATTATCTGTCATGAAAATTTCTTGCACATACTATTCTGGAAATTACAGTGGCACGGAGGACTTTCTTGGATGGAAAAAATAGTTATAGTTTAGGTTTTACCCTTGTTCTTTATAACCATGAGCTGTGATACCAATCTGTAACACCCCTATTTTTGACATATAGAAGCGGAAGCTAATCTGGGGTATTACTTCATGGATCAACAGACATAATCATAGAAAATGACTTATAAAGAGACGTTTTGGAAAATTTAGTTATCATTCAATATCATATCAGAGTTTTACAAAGGAGGTCCCAAAATCTAGAAACATAAAGTTTGAATGATAACAAGTTTAGCCATCTTCAAGTCCATGCCACTCCGTTCCATAAGTTGCTCAATTACCTAAGATAAACATGCAAAAAGGGTCAACACAAAGGTTTAGTGAGATTCATAGGTTTTCAGTTATAATAGTTGAGTACAAGTTCAATAGTGGGTTACGTTGTTATACACCCATAGTTTGTAATAATTGCAATGAGTACAATCATTATGGAAACACTTTGAATTTTTTTTTTTTTTTTAACCAATTTTAAGTATCATAACAGTGGGTTAGTTTGTTATACACCATAAGTGTAATAATTGCGATGAGTACATTTATTATGGAATTATTGTTTGATTAAAGTCATTATAACTAATGGGTTACGTTGTTATACACCATAAGGGTAATAATTGCAATGAGGAATATTATTATGAATTCATAGGGTTTTTGCCTTTAGCTCATGACGATCATCGTTACATGGAAATCATCGTTGTGACAGGTTGAGGAACATATGTCCCCGTGAAAAGGTATTTGCCAAGGTCTCTACAATTTGTCAAATATAGTACTATTTGTTCAAAAGTTAGGCACAACCAACGGGAGTCGTAACACCCCGATTGATCTATCCACAATATTCGCGTTCACTCGCAATGACAAGTAATTAATGATTCATGATATCGGAAAATAGTGGCATTGGAAGGTACTTAGGCAATAATATATGTGGATAGCATACAGTTGGGGAAAAACAATTGCTTCATAGTTCAGCAGGTATCCCCTTACGGGTTTATTAAAGTATTCAAAAAGATTTAAAAGCGAGACTCGAACTCTATAATATTTGGTTTTAAGTTCTTGTGTATATTAAAAACAATTAAGCATGTATCCCCCCCCCCCCCCCGGCGCGGTTTTATAAACATCAAAAGATTAAATTGCGAGCTATTGACTCACATTAACAAATAGGGAAATACTGATTGATGAAAAATTTATGAAATGAAAGTAACGGCTTCGTCACGCAACCTAGGGTAATATGTCAAGTCTTAGTGTGATGGTTTATGTTTCAAAACTTCATAAAGTTTAACGTATCACTTTGATTTATTAATTTATGGAAATATTGTACCACTGTTCGGGCTATCATAATCCAGAGGCCATGTAGTATCGTTTGAGGAGTCAGGGCACTTTAAATCGTAAACCCAGCAAACTCGTCAAAACAAATACTCAAATGGAACCCCTCACATGAAATTCCCTAGTAACGTGATACGATAAGATTTTAAGTTTCTTCAAAAGTTAGTCGATGATAAATTATGTTAAATATATAACGTGATTGTTTTATAATGCGTCGATTGATGATTAATAACGATAAATGTATCGGGTTTTAATGAAATCGAGTCTTATAATATTAATATATATTTTTATAATTTATATAAAAATATTATATTTTATTATTTTAAGTTTGCCAAAATGGCAATATATACCCTTGATTTATAAACTTTTACAAGTTTAGTCCTTTGTATATTAAGTATATATAATTTACTCCTTTAACTTTAGAACTTGGCAAAATAGGCCTTATAGTTATAACATTAGAATAATGACATTTTCAGCCCCTCTAGTTATAAATTTCAGAAAGTTACGATATATACCCCTATGCATGAAAACATTTACAAATCAAGTCCAAAAAGCCATGCAAGCATATTTTATGGTTCCAAATGATATTTTCAGGTTATAGCTTATTAGAATAAGCAAAAATAAGATTTTCTAACATAACAAAAGTTTAGAAAAAGGATTCGTTAGCTAGAAAATCAAAACGGGTCGTTTTTATGGTTTTAATCAAAAACACATGGCTTTGAGGATTCAAGGCTTCGAACAAGAGTTTATATATGATCTTAAGAGTCTTATGAACATTCTAACACAGATTATGAGTTTATTGAACAAGATTTTGAGCTTACTTGAACTAAAATGGGTCGAATGAGGGTTTTTGGGTTCGTACGCCTAGAAACAACTTCAATGTCTTCTTTCTCTTGATTCTTGGCTTCTATTCTGAGCTTAGGGACTTCACTTGATCTTCTACTACTGCTAGAGAATGGCTAGAACTCCATTTGAGTGTGTATGTTTGAGTTTGAGGTGTGATTGAAAGGGTTGCTTGGATTCGGCTTATATAGAGCTCAAAAAGCCTTAGTGCCCAAGTTTGGGGGAGTAAGGACCAATGGTTGTAAGGAGATGACTAATGGAAGCTATATGATGAGTATGGAGAGCTAGGAGTGTAGCTTAGCAAGGTGGAAGGAGATGGAGAAGTTAGGGTGATGACTAGGGGTTTTGGAGACTTGGTGGCCAAGTTGGGTGACAAGGTGGTGATGGAGGTGCTTGTAAGGTGCTGGAGTGATGGTGATGTGGTGGTGAGGTCATGGTGATGAAGGTGGTGGTGAGTCATGGAGGAGCTTGAGGTGTTTATTTAGTTTATACATGGCTGTTTTTGGACAGCCAACATCAGTCCTGGTAATTTGGTTGCCATTTACAAACCGTAATTCCGATCAACCTCAAACCAGTGAGCATGGTTAGATATTTGAGTCCTCTACAACTTTTAGTTTTACATATTCAGGGGTTACTATACAAAAATCTAGAGATAACAGCCATTTACTACAGGTGTGCAGAATTTGCGCACCTTTGCCATTTCGGCTATAACTAATTCATCCGACATCGAATCGGGTTGAGTCAACCGGCAAAATGATCACAATACATAGGGATACAACCTAGTATTTTTACTTAATACCCAAAGCCTATTGATTTTTCCTAGATCCTATGTTTTTTCAACGGATCAGATTATGAAAACTATGAACTAGTTTAAGGGTGTAATGGGTTTGCTATGGTTTTATGATTTTGGTTTAGGGTTAGATGAATTAGGGTTTTAGGATTAGGGTTTAGAATGAATTAGGGATTAGGTTTAGGGTTTAGGAGTTGTGCATTGGGTGTTTGTACCTTGTGTTAAAGTGGTGGTAAGATATAAACATGATTTAGGAGGTAAAATGACCTAGTTTCATGCACAATTAACTTGTACATTAAGCTTTAGAAGGTTGTACTAGGTTTTAGGAGGGAAAATATATTCAAAAGTTTGGCATTGTAACTTTTACACATGCGTTGAACATTTGTACACTTGTTTTGACATGTAATTAGGGTTTTTGGAATAAACATTAACGTATAATGCTTGTTTTGATATAACGTTGTAAATGGTACATTAAATGGATAATGTACTTGGTAAAAATGATATTAGGATATATACTTGACATATTAGGATGTTTACATGATATAAACATAGATATAGTTGGCATTAGTAGGTTGCGTAAGCTCGTTTACTTTAGTTATGTAAACTATGTTACATAATGGAATAAAGCAAAAAATTTCCCTGTAAAAGTTGGTATATATTGCATCTAATTTAATAGATGGATAGTACATTGCATCTAATTTAATAGATGGATATTTACATTGATGAAAATTGCGGGTTGTTAAATTAGATGCAATGTACTATCCATCTATTAAAGTAATACTACCTTTTTACAGGAAATTTTTCGCTTTATTCCATTATGTAACATAGTTTACATAACTAAAGTAAACGAGCTCACGCAACCTACCAATGCCATCTATATCTATGTTTATATCATGTAAACATCCTAATATGTCAAGTCTATGTTTAAATATCATTTTTACCATGTATGTTATCCATTTAATGTACCATTTACAACGTTATTGCAAAACAAGCATTATACGTTAACGTTTATTCCAAAAACCCTAATTACAGGTCAAAACAAGTGTACAAATGTTTAAAGCATGTGTACAAGTTACAATGCCAAACTTTTGAATATCTTTTTCCTCCTAAACCCTAGTACAACCTTCTAAAGCTCAATGTATAAGTCAATTGTGCATGAAATACAAATTAGGTCATTTTACCTCCTAAATCATGTTTATATCTACCACTTTAACACAAGGTACAAACACCCAATCCACAAATCCTAAACCCTAAACCTAATCCCTAAATCCTTCTAAACCCTAATCCTAAAACCCTAATTCATCTAACCTTAAACCATAGCAAACCCATTACACCTTAAACTAGTTCATAGTTTTCAGAATCTGACCTGTTAATAAAACATAAGATCTGGGCAAAATTAGTAGGTTTTGGGTATTAAGTAAAAACACTAGGTTGTATCCATATGTCTTGTGATCATTTTGCCGATTGAATCACCCTAATTTGACGTCGGATGAATTCGTTATAGCCGAAATGGCAAAGGTGTGCAAATTCTGCACACTTGTAGTAAATGGCTGTTATCTCTAGATTTTTTATAGTATCCCCTAAATATGTAAAACTAAAAGTTGTAGAGGACTCAAATATCAAACCATGCTCACTAGTTTGAGGTTGATTGGAATTACGGTTTGTAAATGGCAACCAAATTACCGGGACTGATGTTAGCCATGTATAAACTAAATAAACACCTCAAGCTCCTCCATGACTCACCATCACCTTCATCACCATGACCTCACCGCCACATCACCATCACTCCAACACCTTACAAGCACCTCCATTACCTCCTTGTAAGCTACTACCACAAGTTGCACACTAAGTAAGCTACTGGTTACCATCTTTGATTTTCAAACCATCACCACCTCACCATGACAGCCCTTGGCCACCGCACCAAGTAATCTTGGTGCCTACTCTAAGAAAACTTGGCCCCTAAGTCATTTGAGCCCTATATAAGCCGAACACACACATACACTTTCATTTCATCCTCACAACTCTTTCCCACCTTAAATCTAAGTTCAAACCAAGTCTTAGCAGAAGTAAGGAAGCCAAGGAAGAAGTAGAAGGTCCCTAAGATTAGAATAGAAGTCAAGAATCAAGATAAAGAAGCCATTAAAGGCGTTTCTAGGCGTACGAACCTGAAAACCCATTTCAACCCATTTTAGCTCATGTAAGCTTATAATCTTGTTCAATAAGCTCATAATCTATTTTAGAATGTTCATAATACTCTTAAGATCATATATAAACTCTTGCTTGAAGCCTTGAATCCTCAAACCTGTGTGTTTTTTATTAAAACCCTAAAAATGACCCATTTTGATTTTCTAGCTAATGAATCCTTTTTCTAAACTTTTGTTATATTAAAACATCTTATTTTTGCTTATTATAATAAGCTATAACCTGCAAATATCATTTGGAATTCTAAAATAAGCTTGCATGGCTTTTTGGACTTGATTTGTAAAGTATTTCCATACAAGGGGTATATATCGTAACTTTCTGAAATTTATAACTAGAGGGGCTAAAAATGTATTTTTTCTAAAGTTATAACTATAAGGACCTATCTTGCCAAGTTTCAAAGTTAAATGTTTAAATTATATATACTTTATATATAAATAACTAAACTTGTAAAAGTATATAAATCGAGGGTATATATTGCCATTTTTGCAAACTTAAAAAATAGAGATAAATAGTTTCATATAAATTAATAACATATATATCAATATTAAAAGATCCGATTTTATTAAAACCCGACACAATTATCGTTATTAATCAACGATCGACGCATTATAAAACAATTACGTTATATAATTAATGTAACTTATCGTCGACTAGCTTTTGAAGAAACTTAAAATCTTATCGTATCACGTTACATGGAAATTTCATGTGAGGGGTTCCATTTGGGTATTTGTTTTGACGAGTTTGTTGGGTTTACGATTTAAAGTGCCCTGACTCCTCAAACGATACTACATGACCTCTAGATTATGATAGCCCAAACAGTGATGCAATACTTCTATAAATTAATAAATCAAAGTAATACGTTAAACTTTATGAAGTTTTGAAACATACACAATCACACTAAGACTTAAGATAATTCCCCCGGTGCATTACGTTACGATGTTTACTTTCACTTGATATACTTTTGCTATCAATCAAATTTCCCCTCTTAAGGTGAGTTCATAGCCTCGCATTTTAAATCTTTGGAATACTTTATAAACCCGCGAGGGGGATACATGCTTAAACCATGAATGCAAATGTTTTTCCAATTGTATGCCATATATATTATTGCCTAAGTACCTTTACTGCCAATATTTCTTAATCATGGACCATTAGTCACTTGCGAGTGAACGCGAATATTATGGATAAATCTATTGGGGTTTGACGACTCCCGTTGGTGTTCCTATACTTTCTGGTACCAATAGCACTATATTTGATTATAATGGGTAACTTTCGCAAGTTACCTTTCCACGAGGACATTTCTTCCTCAACCAATGTCACTACGGTGATTTCCATGTTAACGTATTGATATCATGAGCTTAGGGAAATAATATTGTTTTTCCATAATAATTGTATATGCAATTGTTACAAACTATGGGTGTATAACAACGTAACGCACTATGACTTGTATTCAAACTATTTATCATAAACCTATGAATTTCACTCAACCATTATGTTGATCTTTATAGCAGGTTTATCTCAGGTAATTGAGCAACTTATGGCACAGAGTGGTACGGACTTAAAGACAGTAAAACTGTTATCATTCAAACTTTATGTTTTCATACAGATTTTGGGATCTCCTTTAGTAAAACTCTGATATAATATTGAATGATAACTAAATTTTCAAAACGTCTCTTTTGAGTTGTTTTCTATGATTATGTCCTGTTGTACTATGAAGTAATACCCCAGATTAGCTTCCACTGCTATATTTGTCAAAATGGGGGTAGAAAAAGCTTACAACTTGAAATGGGTCGAAATGGAGGTTTTTGGTTCGTGTAGCTTGGAGACGAGTTCTATGGCTTTGCTAATGTTTTAGGTTGTTCATAAACTCTATTAGATCAGGAAGGAACTCTTTGTTAAAAGCCTTGAACATCAAACCCATGCATTTTTGGTTAAAACCCTAAAAATGACCCATTTTGATTTTCTAGCTAACGAATCCTTTTTCTAAAACTTTTGTTACGTTAGAACATCTTATTGTAGCTTATTTTAATAAGCCATGACCTGCAAAACTCTCTTGGATTTCAAAAATATCATTATTATGGTTTTGGGACTTGTTTTGCAAATAAATCCCAAGCAAGGGGTATGTATTGTAAATATTTTAGAAATTATAACTAGAGGGGTTAAAAATGTCATATTCCTAAAGTTATAACTATAAGGACCTATCTTGCCAAGTTTTTAAGTTAAAGGTTTAATGTATATATACTTATTATATAAAGGACTAAAATAGTAAAAGTTTATAAACCAAGGGTATATATTGCCATTTTTGCATTCTTAAAGGTATAAAATGAAATATTTTTATATTAGTTATAAAAAATATATATTAATATTATAAGAATTTATTTTATTAAAACCCACACAGATTATTCATTTATTAATCATTCGATCGACGCATTATAAAACCAATTACGTTTATATATTAATGTAACTTATCATCGACTAGCTTTTGAAGAAACTTAAAATCTTATCATATCACGTTACTAGGGAATTTCATGTGAGGGGTTTCATTTGGGTATACGTTTTGACGAGTTTGCTGGATTTACGATTTAAAGTGTCTTGGCTCCTCAAACGTTTACTGCATGACCTCTGAATTATGATAGCCCGAACAGTGATACAATATTTCCATAAATTAATAAGTCAAAGTAAGATGTATGTTAAACTTTATAAAGTTTTGAAAACATAAACAATCACACTAAGACTTGACATATTACCCTCAGGTTACGTGACGAGGCCATTACTTTCATTTCATATACTATTGCCATAAATCAGATTTCCATGTTAAGGTGAGTTCATAGCCTCGCATTTTAATCTTTTGAATGTTTTATAAACTCGCGAGGGGGATATATTCTTAATTATTTTTAATATACACAAGTACTTAAAACTGATATTGTGAGTTCATAGCCTCGCATTTCAATCTTTTGAATGTTTTATAAACCTGCGAGGGGGATACATGCTTAAACCATGAATGCAAGTGTTTTTCCAACTGTATGCTATCCAGATATATTATTGCCTAAGTACCTTCCACTGCCAATATTTCTTAATCATGAACCATTAGTCACTTGCGAGTGAACGTGAATATTATGGATAGATCTATCGGGGTGTGACAACTCCCGTTGGTGTGCCTATATTTTTGGTACAAATAGCACTATATTTGACTTAATGGGTAACCTTAGCAAGTTACCTTTTCACGAGAACATTTGTTCCTCAACCAATGTCACTACGTTGATTTCCATGTTAACGTATTGATATCATGAGCTTAGAGCAATAATACTGTTTTTCATGATAATTGTATGTGTTGTAATTATTACCACTTATGATAACTTGTATATGATTATTACTATTTATGGGTGTATAACAACGTAACCCACTTTATATGATGACTTCTATTCAACTATTTATCATAAACCTATGAATTTCACTCAACCTTTGTGTAGACCCTTTTAGCATGTTTATCTCAGGTAATTGAGCAACCTATGACATGGAGTAGCATTAGACTTGAAGACGTCCAAACTGGTTATCATTCAAAATTTATGTTTTCATGTAGATTTTAGGACCTCTGTTTTTATAAAACTCTGATTATATTGAATGATAACTAAATTTTCCAAAATGTCTTTCTATGAGTGGTTTTCTATGATTATGTCTATTGATCTATGAAGTAATACCCCAGATTAGCTTCCGCTGCTATATATCAAAAGTAAGGGTGTTACAGATTGGTATCAGAGCTCATGGTTATAGAGAACAAAGGTAAAATCTAAACTATAACTACTTTTTCCATCCAAGAAAGTCCTTCGTGCCACTGTAGTTTCCAGAATAGTATGTGTAAGAAATTTCCATGGCAGATAATACTCAACCTTTGTGTTGACCCTTTTAGCATGTTTATCTTAGGTAATTGAGCAACCTATGGCACGGAGTGGCATTGAACTTGAAGACGTCCAAACTGGTTATCATTCAAACTTTATGTTTTCATGTAGATTTTGGGACCTCTGTTTTTGTAAAACTCTGATTATATTGAATGATAACTAAATTTTCTAAAACGTCTTTCTATGAGTCATTTTCTATGATTATGTCTATTGATCTGTGAAGTAATACCCCATATTAGCTTCCGCTGCTATATGTCAAAATAAGGGTGTTACAGATTGGTATCAGAGCTCATGGTTATAGCGAACAAGGGTAAAACCTAAACTATAACTACTTTTTCCGTCCAAGAAAGTCCTTCGTGCCATTGTAGTTTCCAGAATAGTATGTGTAAGAAATTTCCATGGCAGATAATATACTACTATTATATTATATATAAATTACTTATGTTATTTCCACTGGGTTGTTATATAGTCATGTCTTTCCCACCATCCTATTATTATCCTATCTGATTATGATATTGAGGATACTTTTTCCTTTACACACTCTCCTGATTATATCTCGACATCATCAAACTATTTTCTAGCCTCACCGGGAAACACCTCTCCTAACTTTTTAGATGATTTAACTAAGGATCTTTTAGCCTCACTAGCCCTCTCGCCTTTTTATGATGACCCATATATGAAGGTCATGCAAGCACATGATGCTACTGATAATGAATTACATATTCCACCACAAGCTCCTATTGCTCCACCGACTATTTTGCCTCCATCTCTAGTGTTATCACTATCACCAATGTTTGATTTCTGACATTTCTTTCCTCCCGAAAAGATTTACCACCTAGAGATATTGAGACTCCTGTTAGATCATCCATACCATACATCATCTCGTAACATTTCATCTTCGGAGCACAACTTAGATAACTAAACTAATTTTATCACTCCTCTTATTTTGAAGAACAATGACAACTGAGAATCAAGGAATGAGCGTTGAGGAAATTGAGTAGATTGTAGCCCGGCGAGTGGCTAATGTTATTAAGACTATTGCCATCTATGAGACTAAGATCCGTATGGCTCAAGAATCAATAAGCCAAACTAAACAACAGGAAAAAAAGGTAGCAGGGAATGCTAGCAACAAGAGGAAACAGGAAGGTAACCACAATAGAGGCTCGAGTCAACAAAACAAAGAGCATAAGGTGCTTAGAGCACAGACTACTAAGCCAAGCAACAAGAAAGTCTATGCTGGGACTCTTCCATTATGCAATAAATGCAAATTTTATCACAATGTCCAGTGTACAGTAAAAAGCACAAACTACAAGAGAGTTGGCCACTTGACCCGAGACTGTAGGAGTCCTGCTACTACTAACAATCAAAGGATCATTACTTGCTATAAATGTGGAAATCAAGGGCACTACAGGAGGGATTGTCCAGAGTTAAAGAATCGAAACCATGGAAACCAAGATGGAGATACTGAAGCACGTGGATTGATGTATGCTTTAGGAGGAGGAGAATCGATCAAGACCCCAACAACATGGAAGTCGATATCAATGCGTAAAGACAAAATCTTCTCGCCTTGCCTAGTGAACTTCAAGTTGGAACTATCTTAGGATCTATTTTCTTTAGGAATTCTCGTTGTACTGTGCAAATAAATTTCAAGTTATCTATCAAATCAATGTGTTGTGAATTTTTTTTCAAATTTACTTAAATTCTATACTTATTCATATAAGGCACTCCCATAAATACTATGAAATTATAACACTATTTTGACGAAAATAAGTACCGCATCGTTAATCCTCAATTATACATGGCCTGATCACCTATGTATAATTCAGGAAGGACCATGCCACGCTGAGAATAGTCATCCTAAAAACTTAATGTCAAGAAACAATTCTATAAATTTTATCAAGTTTTGTGTGCATATTTATCATGAGGAACCAAACTAATGATCATAATAACCAAGTAAACCCTTACGCCATCTTACTATAAAGTCGACATCATCTTATACCAAATCTTAAGCCGAAAAGACTAAGACGCATCGTTAGACATCCTAGGACAATCCGCCGGCAAGTTTATCCGTCATCAGAGAATTGAGACCCATACCAAAGTGATTCCACATTCATACCATCCGCATGCTGACAGACAAAGCAAGAGGACTATTCTAAACTCTCGAGGATATGCTATGTACTTGCGCGATAGATTTTGGAAAAGGATGGAAGAGACACTTACCACTGGTAGAATCTTCCTGCATTAACAATTACCATGCCAGTATTAAGGCAGCACCATTCGAGGCACTTTATGGTCGAAAGTGCCGATCACCTGTTTACTGGGCCAAAGTTGGAGATGTCCAACTAACCAGAACAAAAATAATCCATGAAACCATCAAAAAGATAGTACAAATCCAACAACGCTTGCAAGCTGCAAGATACCGACAAAGAAATTACAGGCGAAAGCCTTTAGAATTTCAAGTTGGAGATCGCGTTATGTTAAAAGTGTCACCTCGAAAAAGTGTCATCCGATTTGGAAAGCAAGGAAAGCTTAACCCTAGGTACATTTGACCATTTAAAAATCTTGATAGGATTAGCCCAGTGGCATACAAACTTGAGCTTTCTTAAGAACTCAGTAATGTCCACAATACCTTCCACGTTTCTAATTTAAAGAAATGCATATCTGACGAATCCCTCGTTATTCCAATGAAAGAACTTCAGCTCGATGACAAACTAACTTCATTCCATACACTTCTTAATATGTTATTAATTCATATACAATCTGGTTATAATCATTTATCTAGCCAATACTCATTATGAAAACCTAACATCCTAAACCGCGACTTAAAGGGGCACTGTGGACCCCCTATATCTTTTTATTTTATATTCTATAACAAGCCTATGCCGTAAGTTTCTAGATAAGCTTTCTAAACAACACTATGTGGGACTTCATAATCCCAAAAGATTAGCCACTGAATCGCATATTAACCTATCTAAATTTTGAACTCAAATCGTGTCTCCAAAACCCTAAAATGATATTCGCAAAACTGTTTTACAAGCCCTAATAAGCTCAGCCCCTAATCAGATCTTCTAAGCTATTTTAACAAATTCCTATATCATTTCTATAAGCACTAGAATCAAAATCTAGTCAACCTTAACCTATCCGAGTTAGGGTTGTTTAAAAACCCAAACGCATGGCCACATTATGAGTAGAATCGGGCTTATAAGCTCATTTTTCTAAATCACCAGCTTATTAGAGCTTATTCCTTAACTTATTTAAGCCTAAGGCAATAAGCCATAAGCTACCATCGAAAATAAAAAAGAAAAAATAGTTTGCAACGGGATATGGACTTGAATTGCTAATCCGTCCCCAGCAAGGGACTAAAACATCCCACTTCCTGAAACTTAAACCATAAGGGACCATTTTTTGTAAATTATCAAGATAAATCACACTGGGTTTGGGGTGTGGGGAGCAGTACGTGGCCATTTTCTAAACTAAAGGCTTGATTTCATATCAATTTAAACTAAAAGGATTAGTTTTGCCATTTTGAAAACTTTAAAACTATAAGGACCTATTTTGTAAATACACAATAGTTAAACCACAGGGGATTAAAATGTAATTTTCTTAAACTTATAAGTCAAGGGGATATTTTTTCCACATTCTAAATATGATATTATAATACATCATTGTGCCTATTCTCCAAGGGCTAAAATGTAAATATTTTTAAATATTATAATTACTTTTATTAAAGCACGGCACAATGATCATTATCATCTATCGATCAAATGCAACAATAATCCATATCCTTATCGCGATTAACTATGGAATTTTCATGTGAGCGGGATTCATTGTGGTATTAACTGTTCATGATCGTTTGCGTGGTTTACGATTTAAAGTGCCCTAGCTCCTCAAACATTTACTGTATGACCCCTGAATTATGATAGCCTAAACGGTGATACAATATCTCCACAAATTCTCCAATCAAATCAATAACAACATTAAACTTTAAGAATCAAAGTTCTAAAGTACAATCTTCTAAGACTTGACATATTACCCTAGGTTGCGTGATGAAGTTGTTTTCTTCCACTTGATATACTGAACTTCCCCGCCCGGGTAGATAACATCGTACTACCGTATGGATGTATTTCTTGATATACTTTTGCCATCAATCATATTTCCCCTGTTAAGGTGAGTTCATAGCCTCGCATTTAACTCTTTTAAATGTTTCATAAACCCGCGAGGGGGATACATGCTATAAACCATGAATACAAGTGTTTTCTAAATGTATGTTATCCTGATATATTATTGCATCTGTTGTCTACGTCCCTTTATGCCAAAAGACCCCCACCATCATGGACTATTAATCACTTGCGAGTGAACGTGAATATTGTGGATAGGCCTATCGGGGTTGACGAATCCGGTTTGTGTTAGCCGGATAGGTAACCAAACACACTATATTTGAAACTCATAGGTATATGACAATTACCTACACAGGGGCCATTATCATTATATATATCATTATTGATATATACACAAGTCAGTTTGAGTTCCATGAGCTTAGACACAATAATAATGTTTTCTATAATAATTGTACTCATTGCAATTATTACACTTATGGGTGTATAACAACGTAACCTACTATTGAACTTGTATTCAAACTATTTAACATAAACCTATGAATTTCACTCAACCTTTGTGTTCAGTTTTAGTATGTTTATCTCAGGTAACTGAGCACCTTATGACACGGAGTGGCACGGACTTGAAGATGGCTAAACTATTATCATTCAAACTTTATGTTTCTAGATTTTGGGACTTCACTATTTGTAAAAAATCTGATGAAATAATAAATGATAACTAATCTTTTAAAAACATCTCTTTTGAGTCGTTTTCTATGATTATGACTGTTGTACTATGAAATAATACCCCAGATTAGCTTCCGCTGCTATATGTAAAAAATAGGGGTGTTATAAAGTTCAAAGAGAAGATCATCAATTATAAAAATTTAAGGAAGGTAACTTTCCAAATCTTCAGCTGCATGATATTGAAGACATGTTGCTTTTCTTGGTTAAAAAAAAACTCTCCAATCTGGAAAGAGATGTCATTTTTGATTTAGGTGTAGCATTACGGATGTTTACCAGACGTATTGTCATTCTTAAATGTGTGGAAGACCTTCAACTTGGAGTCGAAAGCTACCAGAAGAATCTCAATATCACCAAGCCAGAGACATTCAGGTCTGACATCTCCAACATAACTCCATACACTGCATACAACAATCCTCAAGGAATTATCTATCAAGACAAGTATGACGGGACGCTCACATCTGTTAGAGATGTTCTTCATGATATTGCTTCAAACCTGAGGATGGATTACTTGCCAAAGAGAAGATAGAGTAACTTAGACAAGAAGAGGTCTCGCATCATGATCAAGGCGATCGATAAGCAGCTGCTTGAAAGAAGGTTAATGAGGAGCTTGGAAAAGTTTGTTGGTGGGAGGGATTATAAGGAAGACCTCAGACTGCTTGAACAGACAATATGAATTTTTCATATTGTGTCCGACTCCATTTTAGGTCATTCTCTCGTAATTATAATCTTGTGAATATTTAAAAAAGTAGTGTAGACAATTAAATTAGGCTTATATAGTGTTTGAGTGCGAATTTTCAAGAATTTCTTAGTAAATTTAAAATCTTTCAAATTAACGCACTCAAACACCATATTATACCCTCATAATTTGAGGGGGGAACATCAAAATATTCCCTATAAAGGCTTGATATATATTTAGAACAATTTTCTCCCCAAATAATTTTCATACATATTTGAATCAATTGATATCTAAAATATCAAGAGATTTGATATTTTTTATAAGGGGAGAATATGTGATTAAAATATATATATATAACTTGTATAATGTGATCTTAAAGACTCATGTGTGAACTCCTTCCTTGTATGTGCTAAACATTTTTGGTTATCGATGCACATATGCAGGGGGAGCATTTCTGAAAAGTAAAACCATCAAGGTACTAAATGTTTTGATTTATATCAAAGTACCTTGTTCGATGTTTTTAAATGGATTTAAGGCTATGAACAATACCAAAAGACCGACCATGTATTTAATTAATTAGAGTTATAAGGTGGTTAGGTATAGGTATACGTTTCCACGATCCAGCCAGAACTGAAGGGATCTACCCAGGGACATTCCATTAGTTAGAATAGAAGTCCTTAGGTATGATAAAAAGGAGTAAAGTGAGAATAGGGAATAATCCCGACTGAGACAGAGCTAGCACTGGAACAAACCCAACAAGGTCTTAGTCATGAAGTCTCAGTAAGCATTAAAGGGGTTAAAGAATAAAAAAGAAAAGTTAAGATAAAGAGTGAAAAGAAAGAAGCCCTCCTTACACTTAGGCAGAAACCGGGTCAATACATATGCTATCAAAAACACTAAGTTGTTGTCTGGTATTGAAGATAGTCATCATGGACCTAGTGATGCAATGTACAACCCTCCCCGGCCACTCAAGGTCGAAAAGACTCTTGTTTCCAAACTCACGGAGATTACACTCATTTCTATTGATTTTCTCACTTCGAGATTGTTGATATTGAAAAGGATGCAATCAGCTCCAGCCTCCGATTACTCAAACTAAATGTGCAATATTGAGTCTAGAGCCAATAATGAGATCATCCATAAATCTCACTAGGACACTATTCCAATATATTTGTTGCTCACACACTGTGAAAACAAGTAATATCTTAAGAGTCCTACGCATTATCCTTGTGATTTTGCCAAAACATCAGAGTGATACTTAAGTATTTACAATGAAAATGGAAATCCTTCCAGAGCCAACATCAAACAAGCTCTATGGTAGGTGACTTGTGAGATCCTATATGGATCAAACTTGTGACACTGGATATCGATTCGATCCAGACTATGAATTGATGGTTACTGAATTTTCAAATGAATAAAACTCTCGATGTGTCACAAAATCACTTTAGCAAGTGACACATCGACTGATTTTCAAATCAATTTTTGATTCAATCAGTGAGACTTTGTCTAACGGGTTCACTCATATCGTGTTGTCTACTTTGAGACGCTCCAGTAATGAAAACGGCTAGTGCAGTTGTGAAACCCTGTCAAGGAGATTCTTCAGAATTCTACCTGATCACAGGCAATATTTATATTGATTAATAGGGAACCGTGGTTATTACAACCGTATTCGACAAAAGTGAACAACGACTCTTTTGTCCATATATGTTGTTTATTACTAACCCATTCATGCAGGTAATCTCGATGGTAGCCGCAGCTGGTACAAGACAAGTCAAGATTCATAGCCACATGCTTATACTCGACCGACAGATATAAAGACATTATGAAAGCTTCACTACATGTTTTAGGACTTTCGCTACTCTTGAAGTGACAAAGTGTTAAAGTTAAAGAACTTCAAGAAAGATGACTATTCAAGCTTTCTAGATCAAGAAAAGTATGAGCATGTCGGTTCGAAAGTCACAAGTACACAAGATGGCAAAAGATCACAAGATGATGATAAGAGATTATGCTTGGTTGATGATCTTAAGAAGCTAAAGATCACATACAAGTCAAAGCTACATGAACAAGCTCAAGCCTAAAGTCTAAAGATTACTACACATATCACAAGTTGAATGATAAAGATTCAAGACTACGAGCAAAGACGAAGACATTCATAGAATGCTAGGCTTAAGATTTTTGTAAAAGGATGTAACCTCCCTTAGGGGGAGATTATTAGGAATCAAGAAAATACTCGGTCACACCTAAAATATGTAGCTCGTAGGTTTAATATACTTTTTGGAACCTTAGTAAGGTATAAAGCCCAAGGCCCATGGAAAGCCTACACAAGGCCTATGGCAGGCCACATATATGGTATAAGTACCCTCTCCATTGCCTGGAGAGGGTGTTGGTTGTTCACTTTTTCATTCCATTCAATCTAATATTGTCTCTTTCCTTTCTCTCTCTCTAAAAGTGTTCATCCTTCCACTTTCTCTCTCTAGTTCTTTATCATTTGATTATGAGTTTAGATATTTGATATATTCTACACGTATCATTCTCCTCTCCTTCAACAATCACCTTGTCCTGAAAGTGGTAAGATGGATAAGTAGTTTGAAACTTGGACAACCATTCCCGCGTTGCTTCCTCCTGTGATATCCCGCACCATTAGACAAAAACTTGATGAGCCGGCACCCCATGTTGTAAAACCAGCCGTGAAGCACAAATCACCAAAGGCTACTCTGTAGGTTGTCCTTTGTGTTTTCCTCAGGCAAACTCGTAACAACCTCATAACCGGTTCTTGAAAAAGGTTTAAGGATCGACATATGAAATACTGGGTGAATTTTACTTGTAGGAAGGAGAGCTAGACGATATGCCACTTTTCCTACAAGTTCCTGAACTTCAAAAGGTCTATAATAACGCTTGGCTAATTTGTTAGAAAGGCGCTTAACTAACATAATTTTCCGATAAGGTTGCAACTTAACGAGCACCATATCACCTGGATTAAACTCAACGTCACGCCGTTTTCATTTAGCCCTCATTTCCATATGATGTTTAGCAGCTATTAAATTATACTTAAGCTGACGTAGCAAAGCATCTCGTTCCACCAATAATTCATCAATGGTAGCCACTTTAGACGAACCGGGCGGATATGGAATAACCAAAGGTGGCAACCGTCCATATAAAGCTTGATACAAAGTCATTTTGATGCTACTATGAAAGCTTGTGTTATAACTGAATTCGGCCAAAGGCAAAAAGGATACCCATTGTTGTGGCCGATCTGACACCATGGCCCTTAAATATTGTTTCAGTCCATGATTTACGACCTCCGTCTGACCATCTGTTTGTGGATGATATGCAGTGCTATGATTCAACTAAGTACCACTAGTCTCAAATAAATGTTTCCAAAACTTACTCATGAAAATGGTGTTGATCCCTTCTTGACAGATCTTACTTAGCTTGTTAAAGATTAGTTATATTGGATAGATCCAAGACAACTATAGTAGAAACTAAGATTGAAAATATCATAAACTATGCGGAATCTAGTTTGCAATACCAAGAAGAACAATGAAATAGTAAAAACAAGATCTTTACTAAACTTTCAATATATTGAATACTATTTTGAATTACAAAAAAGCTATGAATACTAACTATGATTGCTATGCAAACAATGAATACTAATATGAAAAACTGATATCTAGATCTATGCCTTAGAGTTCCTTTTATACACCAAGGAAACCCTAACAGGCTTACAAAACGCGTCAAGTGATCATGCATATATGTTCCTAATATAACTCATGCATATCACTTTAGGAGTACTAACTATATAACAAATAGTACTAACTAACAATACTAATAAACTGGCAGTACTAACAATTTGTACTGGCAGTACTAACTAAGCTTGACAGTACTAAGTCTTCTCATGACAGTACTAAGTTGAACCAGCAGTACAAAGTTGTAGAAGCCCTTAATTCCCAACAATCCTCCCTTAAACTTGTGATTGTCATTCAAATCTACAAGTTTCTCTGAATTAAACCATCTGTGCTGAGAGGATGCTTCCAAACAATTTACTGTCTTGGTCTGTTTACTAGTATAAAGATTTTCCAAAAAAGCTCATCTGCCATCACTGAATATTCATCCACTTGTAGCTTGTTACTCAGCATCAAAGTCATAAGTGCTCTTGTCAATGGATAATCTTTCTCAACCAACATGGAAATATCATGTCCTCTCTCTGTAGACACATGATAAACAACACATGTATCATATAACTTCCATTTCAAAAGATCATGCGTATACCTTTGAAGCTTCCATAGAGTATCATCATCTGGTTCAAACAACCTCTTCAACTCTACCCAAAGTTCTCTTTCTTTATCTTCAGTAGCTTCTGTTGAGTTGAATCTTTCATGAACTAGACTACATAATTTGACTAGATCATCCCTATCAAAATTCTTTAGCATATCTTCAAAGATCTGATATACCTCTGTGTGATTACCTACTCTGATGATCTTCTAATACATTCTTGAGTCTTCACTGTAAACTTCCCAGTAAATGATTGGGTATTTGGTTTGTAGGGCTTCAACATTCATCCCTTCTTTTAAAACTATGATCATTTGTTGTTGTAGTTGTTCTTGAGATAGTTCATCTTTTGATTCTTCAGCTGGTTATGAGCCTTCTCCTATCTTTTGTCTCTTTGAACTTTCTTGATTAAGTTCTTGTTCAGCATCTGTCTTTGAGCTTCTAGCTATAATTTAGGAACTGTATCATCACTCTCCATTAGAGTAAAAGTACTTACCCTCTTCATTGTGGTCTCAAATAACTCCTTGACTTCATTAAAGGAAAGTTTCTTCAATTGTTGTAGAGTATGACTTATCATATTCTTGATATAATTACACATGTAAGTCCTTTGTTGAGCTCGAGTCATGGGCTTGTTCCTCCTTTGTTTAGCTCTTTGTTAGTTAAATTTTCTCTTTCTTTCATTTATAAGCTCTACAAGTAATCTTGCCTTGTCAGCTTCAGAGTATCTTTCTCTTTCTTGTGCTTATAACCTGTGTGCTAACTCTTCATCAGCTTATATTTATGCTTGTATGTAATCCCATTCTTTAGCATTGAAAGTGATAGCTTCTTCATGAACTTTGGCTATCCTTTTCCTTTCTTCTTCATCAAGCTGTTCTTGCAATCTTAGAGCTTCTTCCAACCTAAGTCTTTCTTGCTCTAGTTGCAACTTTGTCTTCTTCTGAACAGGTTCGGCTTCTTTCATAATAGCTTTTCCTTTATCTTTTCTTTTTGCTGTACTTCTTCTTATATATACTAAACTTTCAGCAGTAGTTTTAACTTCAAGGCTGGCAGTACTAACTTCTGCACCAGCAGTACTAACTGATACATTAGCAGTACTAATATCGGGCTCAGTAGTATAATATTTTTTAGGAGTAATAAACTCAAAATCATGCTCATGCCTCCCCTGAGTCTGGGCACTCATCTGTACAAGAGTAATTCCCTCATCTTCATCAATTTGAGCAATCTTACTCCCCTGTTTGGAAGGATCCTCCAACTCATCTTCATCTTCTAAAACAACAAGTCTGACCCTTCTTCTAGCTTTGCTTGACTTTACTTTATGCTCTAACTTCTTCACTTTCATGATGAGCTTAGTGTAAGCAGCACCATATGTTAGTTTGGTCTACTTTAAGTCAGATTCCAAAGTCTCCACTTTCTTGGATAATGTGGTACACAGAACCATCAATTCATTAAGTGCATACTACCCTTATCACTTCTAAGTGAGTAAACTTTTGGGAGAGGTAAATCATGGGGCATGGTGATAGCTTCTTTAACAACATAGGTTGTTTGCATAGAGGGTGGTAAAGTTGGTGGTTATGAGGTGGATGGAGCACTGATGGGTGTGTGATGGGACTCAACTGGGATTTTTTAACCTTCACCGTGTAAAATCTAACCCTGAACAAGCATTGTTTGAAACAATGGAGTGTCTACCCTAGTATATCCCTTGGAAGCTCTTTTGATATTGCTAAACAATTTTTGTGTAAAGGTAGGAGCAATATAAAGTCTTTTATGAGGTAGAAGCAATCCCTTATGCTTGTTCAAAAAGATTTGTATAAATCTTGGATACATCAAAAATTTTGTTTTACTATCTAAGTTTTTCAC
>BQNB010084539.1:8913-28722 GCA_026074375.1 Tanacetum coccineum | reverse complement strand
ATTAGAAAAACCGGTTTTTTTAAAACCGGTTTTCTAATAACCGAAAACCGGTTTTAACCGGTCGATTTGCATCTCTAGTGCAACGCACGGGTGTATCCCAGCCTCGTATATACATAACTTTGTCATAAAAATAAGGTCCATTACTCCATTTATTACTCATTGCTCTTTTAATTTTTGTAAGAATCAATAGTGTCAAACCTAGGACACTTGAAGGACTAAAACCACAATATCCCATTTTATCAAAACCATTTGACCGCCACTTCAAAATTCAAACTCACACACACAACACACACTCACTGTGTGTAATAATCTTTACAAATTCCTTAACATCATTTTGAGCCCTAATTCCAGGTAAAATTAAAACCCTTTTCATCAATCTTTATACTTTCTTGCATAAAGTTTTTTTTTCTTTTCTTTACATATAGTTATATAAGCAAACCCCAATTTTTTATTTGGGGTTTTTTTATCATGCGACTTAAGGGTTAATTATTATTTGGGTTTTATTTTGTAAAAGATTGAATCTTTATTGTTTTTTTAGCGTTTAGGATTTAGGGTTCTATTATTATTATTATATACTTGCTTTGAATTGTATCTTGGATTAGTAGGAATGGATCTTTAATTAGTTTGAAGCTGTTTTTTTTTAATAAATATCTAGCTTATTTAAATTAAAAATGAAGCAATTTTGATGCTAAAACCACATTTTGTGAACAAGATTTCATATTTAAATTGAGAGGTGTTTGCCATTGTGTTTGGAAAGTAAACGGGTATAAATGTCCAGCCTTTTTTGGCTCTGATGTGCGCGGCTTGACTGGTATTCCCGTAGCCGTTTTTGGATTCTTTTCTGGCCATCCCAAGATGTTTCTGATATGGAAAT
The DNA here is from genome assembly GCA_026074375.1 of Tanacetum coccineum. NCBI lineage: Eukaryota > Viridiplantae > Streptophyta > Magnoliopsida > Asterales > Asteraceae > Tanacetum > Tanacetum coccineum. Next base: position 27,848 of record BQNB010084539.1, on the reverse strand, counting down.
ATGGAGTATGCATAAATCTATATATTGAATAAAATAGGTTGTTGATACGGTGATTGTATGTCCCCTAATTCCGGTTATTTTATGTGTATGAAAATCTCCGGTTCTCTAAAGATATTCGTAGTAAGTTTTGTTGTTCTAGCTACTCGTAAACTGATTAATTGGATTTTTTATAACCAGTTTTGTAATACCTGCTCGCTAGAAGCTGATTAATTCTAATTGCCACGTGAAAATGCAAGAATCCGATAATTACTTCCAAAATAACATAGTGATTGATTTTCAGAAACTTGATTTAACCAAGTTAACACAGTGATTTTTACGGTATTTTGGAGAGCTAGTTTTTGTACAAATTTGTTATACGTATAAAGTTGATTGAGTATATATGAACGTGGAATTTAATCTGAACAGCTTCTTGCTCTTGGGGAAGATATGCACACGTGCAATAATTACGTGATATGTGGGTTACTTTCTATATGCCGTATATTCTATATAAACGAATAAGATGGTCTTTCTAGGCTTTTACGCTATTATAGAATTGTAATTTTTCAATACAGCAACAGGTGATTTGATGGCTGAGGAGATCACAACCAACAGTTATGAGGATGCTCGTAAGCAACAACTACTTGAGAACAAAAAGAGATTTGAGGTAATTCAACTTTAAGGAAAGTATGGTCAGAAAAACTGCTACAGTGGTCACGTATTTACCTTCATACCTGTACTGTAAATTAATTAACTAGCTATATTAAATAAGTGTTTCGTTTTTTAAATTGTTTATTTCCTGCGCAGTTTGGTATAGTATGATCTTATGATTTTTTGATTGTTTTTGAAGGAACTGGGAATCTTGAAGATATCTAGAAACCTATCAGATCTTTCAAAATCTGAGAAGAAGTCCAAGGTAGTGTATTTCTCATACTTATAGTCAACTTCTGTGACAATTTGAGTGCTTATATGACACATTTCTTATATGTTTTAAGCAGCAACGTGAGGTTAAACCAAAAATAAGGAATGCAGAAATAGTAGAACCAAGGCGCTCAACACGTGCACGCAACCCCATTATTTCGTATCAAGATGAAGTAAGTTTGACATTAATGTTGTTTATTGAATAACAAGATTTGTTATATCGGATAGAGAAGAGAACAAGTATATTATTTTATTAATTACTTTTGCAGATATAATAGGAAAACGTAGCATTAAATTTGCTGTAACTTCTGATACTTAACCTATAGTTATATGGAGTAATTGTTATTGACTTGCAACATTATGTGTTCAAAGTGGTCGAGAGATAGGAATTTCTCTATAACTCGTTATAGAACATGGATGCATTGTAACTATGATGAAAGCCTGATAGCTTCATAGGAGAGCTGCAGAGCTATGTGTTTCTGTGCCATACTTAACGAAACGTGTCATGGTTAATAAAGATATAGTAGTTCTTGTCCAACGATACTCACAAAAGCTTATTAGATCACAGTATCTGATATATGGAAACCGAATTGTGTATTCAGTGTGCACTTAGATATGAAATTCTTATCTTAAGTCCTTAATAAACTTCTACTAATCCTAAAAGACTAATATTTATCTTTGATAAATATTACACTGTAGTTCTTATCTGATGTTAAAACTTATTTCTAAATTTCATGTATATACAGGTTGATATAGGTCTCCCAAATGTCAGGAGGAGATCAAAGTCTGATGCATCATGGACAAGGTTCTAATGGCATATAGTAATTTTTGTATTACCTTATGGCACATTAATGTTATGGCTCACAAAGATGATATACATTTTCAGTTACATCGTAAGACCGCTAGAAGAATGCAGACTGGCTTCGTATGAAAAAAGGGTTCAAGCAATCAAGTCGGCAGAGAAACTTCAAAGCAATCTGCAGTCTGACTATCCCATCTTTGTCAAATTCAATGGTCCGTATCTCATGTTTAAAGTTGCTTTTTTTGGTTGTAAGTGGCAAAATAGAGCAACTTTTTTTCAAGTTATAGGAAAACATTCAAAAAACCAATATTTGAACAAACTTTTACTTACATAGCATAAAAAAATGCCATAATTGTATAAAGTTTAGCCAAAGTTTTCACAGCTATTAATGTGTTAGATTGTAATTTATATATAATATTTGGGGAAGATTATATATATGAAAAGTCTTCATATTGTACTTGTAGTTTTAGAAAAATTGTTTCCAGTTCAAAAATGTGAAAAACCCAACTTTGTTTAAATTTACAAGCCTTTCTTACAACTATGAAGATTTTTTTCTATAATAAAAAGCCTTCAAAATTGGTAACTAGGCTTTTTTATATTTCCTTGAGCTTATCTTTACACGCTTACAACTTACAAGTGTGGTCAACTTTGACACATAGTATATATTTTCTTATAATGCATGGACAGGGTGTGTGCAAATCACATACATACTGTAGTTGAGTTGTTATTTGAAGCTTATTCCTATTGTGAACATAAGCTAATCAAAGTATGTGTGACTTTTTGGTTAATTTTACATTCGAATAGGGGCTACCTCAAAGTTTCTGTAGGGCCCATCTTCCAAACTCAACGGTGAATATGGTATTAGAAGATGAGGATGGCAACGAAACCGAGGCTGTGTTTATTAGCAGCAGAACTGGACTCAGTGGCGGATGGAGAGCATTTGCACTAGAACATAAAATTGATGAGGTGGAATGGCTTTGGTATTTGATTGATTGAGCAAAGAAGATTCAAGTACATTTTTTAATGCGAGACACCTTTTGCCCATTTGAACCAATAAACCCAACAAGATTTTGGGTATTACTTAAATCATTTTATTGTAAAGTTCTGCCGGCTTACTAATGAATAGCTAAATTTGATAATGTTTTATCTCTGATCGGCGTATAATTGAAAGATTTAGCTAAACAAATTGGTGATATAAGATGGTTTAGCCATGTGAAGTACTCAATATGGCTCAAAGGAGTATAGAGTTGTCAAAGTTGTTTTAAATGAGAAACCTTTTTGACCCTCCCATTTTGATTTGTTGCCCAACTCGCTTGTTTGCGTCATGGCTTTATCCCATCTCACAATAAATTGGCCTATTTTTACAACGCTTAGAAAAAAAGTTCCTTAGAGAGGGTTCCTGCTGATGTTTTTCACAATTTAACATAGTCAATAGTGATTAGACATTGGTATTCTAGATGATTGAACTGGTGACATGTCTAATGTGAAGAGAATTTCCAAGTCTGGCTTTCCGCCTTATGCTCCAAAAGGAAGCTGAAACCAAAAAGGCCTCGATGGCACGAAAGAAGCGCAAAACAGCACAAGACATCCCCGCAGAAAATGAGAAAACCCCACCTGCAAAAAACAAGAGTCAAGCTGAAAAAACAAAGCAGTCAAAGGAGAAAACCTCAACTGCAAAAAGTAACAGTCAAGACAAAAACACAAAGAAGTCAAAGATAATTGTGACGGGTACAAGGCGTTCTACCAGGCTTCAAAATTAGGAGTGAATATAAACGAGGGCGATAAGTTTATTGTTCCTAATTAAGTGCTAGCTATTTGTCCCAATCTATAACTTGTAGATGTTGTCATGGAGGTTAAAACAGTTTATCTTGGCTTTTGGTTCCATGACAACAATTTTTGCTGACATATTTCTTGAAACGGATGGAAAACGTTGATGGCCCTTGATTTCTTTTCTGGTTTCTTGTGTCCGTCTTGTTTCTTTTTAACGGGTTTGGTTGTTAAAAAAGACTTGAGAATTTAAGTCGAAGAGAACTAATAAATCAACGGTACCCAAATCCTGTCTTCCACGTGGTATGGATGAGGTGAGATGTAGACATCCTTACCCCTACCTGAAACCGACCATTTTTGCAGGGAGTGAGGATCGAACCCTCGCCTCTGTCTCCAAAGTAGAGGGGTTTTTCCAGCTTGATTCAACCATGCTTGTTTCAAGTCGAAGAGAATTACTCCCTCCGTCTCAAAATTATTTGTCCCAAATTAATTGTCCACTTTAAAAAATAGATAGGAAAGTTACATTAAGTTTACCATATCATCCTCATTTGAGGTAATAATTACAAAATTTAAGGAAGTTATAAATTAATTGGTTAAGGGTAAAACTGTCATTATGCAAAAAGTAAGAAAGAAAGCTGTAATAGTGATGTTTTTCTTAAACTGCATGTTTTTTGTCAGTAGACTATAATTATGAGACGGAGGAAGTAATAAAAAGCATATTAGGTTAAAAAAAACTGATAGTATCAAAGAAGTGTATAAGGCTGGAAATATCGATCGTGACCAACCCTCCGTGACTAAGTCGTGAGCTTGAATCAATCGTGAGGCCCAATAAAAGCAACTCCACTCACGCGTTAGTATGAACAAAAAAGAGTCACGATGGTGACCCAAACACTTTTGGGGCATTGTGAAACCTTTTATTTATTTAATTGATTGCGAGTGTGAGTGGGTAATTTTGTGGGGTATATTTGTATAAAGTGGGTATTTAATTAAATGGTATGTCTGGTGAGGGTTCCGGTGACTGATAAGAGTGAATTGTGAGAGGGAGTGAGGATGAAAAGTAGGATAGAGAAAACTGATGTGTCCGGTGAGGAAGTGTTTTTAAAAGTGATGGATAAAACCAGTCTAATATCAATGACGAAACCAGAACCAAAAGGGACTGGGTACACAATTTTTTTCTAATTAAATTAAATTGACTTGAACAATAAATAAGTTTACTTTTCACATGTTAGTGGACTAATTAAGCAGCAAGAACACAATTTCTTTCGGATGGGTGCATTTAGGAGAACCTGCGCTTTTCTAAGAAAATTAACACTACAAAACACTATTTCATCGGGTCATGTTACACCGCCGGACACCCCTAGTTCCACCCCTGCATATATACTCTTATTTTATGTTGCAGTTATCATTTTGTAAGAATCAATAGTGTCAAACCTAGTACACTTGAAGGACTAAAACCACAATATCCCAATTTATCAAAACCATTTGACCGCCACTTCAAAATTCAAACTCTCTTTTACGCACAAAAACACACTCACTGTTGATTTTTAAAGTGTGTAATAATCTTTACAAATTTCTTAACGTGGTTAGTGAATTTGAAATTTTAAAAAATTTAAATTTTTAAAGAATTAAAAATTTCGGAATTTAAAATGCCTACGCATGTTTGGTCGACAGAAATTCATAATATTTTTTAGGATCGACAGAAATTCATAATATTTGAAATATGTCATGTTATTATGCAATTTTTTTTGGGGAGGTGACGGTAGGTGAAAAAATGCAATTTTTTGGGGGTGACGGATAGGGGTGTAAAAAAAACCCGACCTGACCTCGATTAAGCCTATGCGGGTAAAAAAATTTATTTGGGTCAACCCGAGTAACCCGAATACTAATAGGGTCGGGTATCGGGTTGAAAGTTTTTGGTAACTCGGTGACCCGATTGACCTGAATAAATATTTTTTTAGTATAAATTTTTTAAATTTTCATTTAAACGAGTAAAAAAAACAATTTTATTACGTTTTACTCATATTCGGGTTGACCCGAACCCGAACGAACCCGACCCGAGTTGACCTGACCCGAATTGACACGAATCCTACTAACCCGAATTCAAATAAAGTCGGTTTCGGGTATGAAACTTTTAACCTTGACCCGACCCAAACGTGACCAACCCAACCCGACTAACACCCTTAATTACGGATATCCTTTTATTTAAAAAAAATAGAAAAAAAACAACTAAAAATATATTTCAATTTTCAAAACCATTTTAATTCCTTCGTTTTAACGATTCATAGACTTTTAAATGGATATGCATATGAATTTCCCCAGGTATACCCAACCAAACATACCTAACATCATTTTGAGCCCTAATTCCAGGTAAAATTAAAACCCTTTTCATCAATCTTTATACTTTCTTGCATAAAGTTTACTTTTTTACTTTTTATATAGTTACATAAGCAAACCCCAATTTTTATTTGGGGTTTTTTAATCATGTGACTTATGGGTTATTATTATTTGGCTTTTATTTTGTAAAAGATTGAATCTTTATTTTTTTAGCGTTTAGGCTTTAGGGTTTTTATTAGAATTATATAATTGCTTTGAATTGTATCTTGGATTAGTAGTATACTAGATCTTTTAATTGTTTGAAGCTGTTTTTTTTAAATGAAAAATGAAACAATCTTAATGCTAAAACCACATTTTGTGAACAAGATTTCGTATTTAAATTGAGGGGTGTTTGGCATTGTGTTTGGAAAGTAAACGAGTAACAGGAGAGGGATACTTGGGGAAAAGTTGAGCCTTTTTTGGCTCTGATGTGTGCTTATATGACACATTTCTTATTTGTTTCAAGCAGCAACGTGAAGTTAAGCCAAAAATAACTAATGCTGAAATAGTAGAACCAAGGCGCTCAACACGTGCACACAACCTCATTATTACATATCAAGATGAAGTAAGTTTGACATTAATTCCAGGTAAAATTAAAACCAATTTCATCAATCTTTATACTTTCTTGCATAAAGTTTACATTTTCACTTTTTATATAGTTATATAAGCAAACCCCAAGTTTTATTTGGGGTTTTTTTATCATGTGACTTAAGGGTTAATTATTATTTGGGTTTTTATTTTGTAAAAGATTGAATCTTATTGTTTTTTAGCGTTTGGGGTTTGGGGTTTAGGGTTTCTATTATAATTATTTAATTGCTTTAAATTGTATCTTGGATTAGTAGTATGATAGATCTTTAATTTGTTTGAAGCTGTTTTTTTAAAATGAAAAATGAAGCAATCTTAATGCTAAAACCACATTCTGTGAACAAGATTTCATATTCAAATGGAGGGGTGTTTGGCATTGTGTTTGGAAAGTAAACGAGTAACAGGAGAGGGATACTTGGGGAAAAGTTGCCTTTTTTGGCTCTGATGTGTGCGGCTTGACTGGATATCTTGTGGCCGTTTTTTGGATTCTTTTCTGGCCATCCCAAGATGTTTGTGATATAGAAATATGGAGTATACATAATTCTATGATTAGCTGTAATAAAATAGGTTGTCGGATATGGTGTTTGTATGTGCTAATGCTTGTTATTTTAGTGTATGAAAATCCCTAGTTCTCTAAAGATATAAGTTTTGTTGTTCTAGCTACTCGTAAACTGATTAATTGGCTTTTTTTATAACCAGTTTTGTTATACCTGCTCACTAGAAACTGATTAATTCTAATTGCCACGTGAAAATGCAAGAACCCGATAATCACTTCCAAATTAACTTAGTGATTGATTTTCAGAAACTTGATTTAACCAAGTTAGGAGTCAAACACAGTGATTTTCATGGTATTTTCAAGAGTTAGTTTTTGTACAATACGTATGAAGTTGATTCAGTATATATGAACGTTGAATTTGAATCTGAACAGCTTCTTGCTCTTGGGGTAGATATGCACACGTGCAATAATTACGTGTTATGCTGTAATTCCTAAAGGATTGGCTCTACAGGTTGTTCTAGTGGATCTTCGCTCTAAAGATAAGAGTGGAAAAAGGGTTTAAACGGGAGGTTAACTAACCGGTGTAGTTAGTTAATAAGCAACATGTAAAGGCAATTTGGGTGTAATCCTAAAATTTATCAATTTAAATAAGTTACTCCTAATTAAATCCATAATACTCATTATTGTGGTCTCGAATAGATTTACCAAGCCAAGTTTTAAAGTCTACAACATCACCGGCACACTCATATTTTTGTGGAATTCGGGTAAACATTTGGAAACGGAAAGGCTAAATCCTCACAATATCTAACAAGGGTTATTGTGTGCGGGTTATGTAACATGTAATTTTCACAAAAGTATGCTTGAATAAATTTTAAATTTTGAGCATATTTTAAGCATTTTAGCATTTTGTGTGAAACATTTTTGGACAAGTATACATTCTAATTCCATCCCCCCACTTGAATTATACAACATCCTCATTGTATAGATAAAACATTAAAATACGGGAATTTAAAAAGAATTAGAATGAGAAACTCCACTGGTATTTGCTAGGTAGATGCTCCATGTTGAGCTTTTGAGAAAGATTGTGTTGAACAACCGTCTTGAGGTTTCAAGACTCCAACACTTCAAGATCTTTCAGATGTAACACCCCTAAATTGAGTCGCAGCGGAATAATGAGTCCGGGAGTGTTACTTCATAGATCAATAGCACAAGATATGAGAACGACCTCTAAAAGAGTCGTTTAAAATACGATACATTGGATTTATTAAAATTATTTAATACAAAGCGCAACTTATAACAACCCAAGAATCTTCATCAAATGCAAAACCTATTTTACTATCATCACAATTATACGGGGAAATTTTTTGCTTTATTACATTACTTATATATCTCAGTATGTCATAACTAAAGTAGACAAGCTCACGCGACCTATCTATGGCAATCCTAGAAATTATAGAACAGTTGCCGTCGTTTTATATTTGGGAAAAAAGGGTTAATGTTGTAAAATGGACCAGTAAACGATATGGGGCCCTCAATTGTGGCTAAAATGTACCGATTTTATTAAGTCCATTCAACATCCATGATTTGCAAAAACAACGTGCTTGGTGTAACTTCTTGGTACTGTACCTGTAGTTAAATGGTGAGTAATTGTTAATAAGTTGCAACCATTATGTGTTCAAAGTGGTCAAGAGAGTAGAATTTCTCTATAACTCGTTATAGAACATGGATGCATTGTAACTATGATGAAAGCCTTTTAGCTTCGAAAGAGAGCTGCAGAGCTATTTGTTTCTGTGCCATACTGAACGAAACGTGCCATGGTTAATAAAGATATAGTAGTTCTAGTCCAACGCCAACTCGCAAAAACTTATATCGGATATATTGGCAACCGAAATGTTGTATTCAATGTGCACTAACGTATGAAACATTTTCCATCGAGTCTTGATAAACTTCTCTAATCTAAAAGACTAATATTGTATCAGTGATAAAATTACTCCCGTAGTTCTTATAGATGTTTAAACCTCTTTCTAAATTTCATGTAACTAACAGGTTGATATAGGTTCTCCCAAAGTGTCAGGAGGAGATCAAGTTCGATGCCACCAACACCCCCCCCCCCCCCCATCCCCCCCTCCCCCCCTTCATGGACAAGTTCGAATGTCCCCAACATATAGTAATTTTTTTATTATCCTTATGGCATCATTAATTTGCTATGGCTCCCAAGGATGATATACATTCCAGTTACATCGAAAGACCGCTAGAAGAATGCAGATTGGCTTTCGTTATGGAAAAAGGGATCAAGAATTAAGTCTGCAGAGAAACTTCAAAAGTCAATCTGCATTCTGACAATTAAAGTAATGTCTGCCTTTTTGGTTAATTTACATTCCCCGAATAGTGACTCACCTCAAAGATTCTGTAGAGGCCCATCTATCGCCAAAGTCAACGGTGAATATTAAGTATTAGAATATGATAGATGGCGATGAATTAGAGGCTATGTTATTAGCAGCTAGAACTGGAACGTTGACTCAGTGCGGATGGAGAGCATTTTGCACTAGAACATAAAATTGTTGATGTTGAATGCTTTGGTATTGAATTGATTAGCAAAAGAAGATATAATGTACCATTATTTTTAAAATGCGAACCCTTAGCATTTGAACCAAAAACCCACAAGATTTTGGGTAATTTTATTTAATCTATTTATTATTTATTTTTTTGAACGGCACAAATAATAGATATCACAACATGCCTCCTGCAGGCTGAACCCACAACCTTTCGGTATGTGGGAACTCAACTTACCACTGGACCCCAGAATCATTGTAAAGGTCTTCCCACTTACTAATAAATAGCGTTGTTGGATAATGGTTTTATTTCTAATCAGTGTATAATTGAAAGATTTAGCTAAACAAATTGGTGATATAAGAAGGTTTAGCTATGTAAAATACTCAAAATGGCTCAAAGGAGTATAGAGTTGTCAAAGCTATTTTAATTAGTAAAACTTTTTAATGGTCGACATGTGCTTATTCATATTGATCCCATAGACAAAAAACTACCTGTTTGATCTATCCATTTGATATGGTTGCCCAACTTGCTTGATGCTTCCAGCTTGATCCATATACAAAAAAGTACCTACTTAAAACTTTCTTAAGAGGTTCCAGGCTTGATGTTTCCACAGGTTTACATAGTCAAGGCCTCAATGGCACGAAAGAAGCGCAAAACAACACTAGACAGCCCCACAGAAAATGAGAAGACCCCAGTCAAGCTGAAAAAACAAAGCAGTCAAAGGAGAAAACCTCAACTGCAAAAAGTAACAGTCAAGACAAAAACACAAAGAAGTCAAAGATAATTGTGACGGGTACAAGGCGTTCTACCAGGCTTCAAAATTAGGAGTGAATATAAACGAGGGAGGATAAGTTATTTTCTTTATGTAAGCTAGCTATGTGGCCAATCTATAACTTGTAGATGTTGTCATGGAGGTTAAAACAGTTTATCTTGGCTTTGGGTTACATGACAACAATTTTTGCTGACATATTTCTTGAAATGGATGGAAAACGTTGATGGCGCTTGATTTCTTTTCTGGTTTCTTGTGTCCGTCCTGTTTCTTTTTAATAGGTTTGGTTGTTAAAAAAGGCTTGAGAATTTAAGTCGAAGAGAACTGGGAACTAATAAATCAACGGTACCCAAAACCCGTCTTGCACGGGGTGTGAGGTGAGATGTAGACATCCTTAACCCTACCCGAAACCGACCATTCAAGTCGAACAGAACTAACTAAGAGCATATTAGGTAAAAAAAATTGAGTGTTTGATTTCTGATTATCTGTCAAAGAAGTGTTATATCCGTGACGGAACCATAAATAAAAAAAGAGACTAGGTACACAATTTTTTTCTAATTAGATTAAACCGACTTAAACAATAAATTAAGTTTACTTTTCACTGGACTAATTAAGCAAGCACTAGAACATAATTTCTTTCGGACGGGTGCATACCTGGGATTTTTTAAGAAAATTAACACTACGAAACACTATTTCATCGGGTCCCATGACACCGCCGGACACTCCTAGTTCCATCCTTGCATATATACTCTTATTTTGCAGTTATCCTAGTTCGATCAAAGCAAGACAACTAACCAAGAACATATATAGACGTAACAGCATTATGACCAACCAAGATATGAATAGCGCATACTTTGTGTGCCGCAACACAAGGCAAAATGCGACTATAATGATAACAATTGACGAGTTTGAGCTCAGGTAAAACATATTTGCCGAAGACAATGATGGCTGGCTAGATGAACTATGCTATTAGTACAACCTGTTGACTATATGAATGCTATTGACATCAATTTATGCTCAGTATAAAGTTTATGTTGTGTGCCAAACAAAACAAATAATGTGTAAAATAATGGACGTCACTGTTGCAGATAATTGAATTGCTTACTATAAACCCCTTGTGTCCATCGATGTCCGGCATAGGTGCGAAGGTTAGGTGTCTTTTACTCGTAGGTTTTAATATGGATAGTACGTAAGTGGAGAAACCGGATTGTTCATGCATCCCATAGACGACCCATCAAAATGAAGGATATTTTCGGCAGAGTTCAGAATATATCTATGGATTTCAAATCGCTTTTCCTGCAATGATCTGAACTTGTAGCAGGTGGATTCCTCTGCCATTGGATGTATTCTGTGACTGAATTCAGTTTTTGCGGCACATGAATGATCTATTGTTTGGTTGTAAACTGATGTATATTCTGTGTCTGCTGTTCCACCATGATAACTATCCATCTCTTATTTTGTACTCCTTCTGCCCCATATTAAACGTGACTTTTTAAAGTCTTTGTTTTCCTTAAAATATTTGTGTTTGCGATACGTAATATGCAAAATATATGAATGGATTGGGTTTTAAATGTATTTTTCATTGATATAACTTTCATTAAGTATTACATTACATAAACAAATATATTTAAAGTCAAAGTTAACAGAGAAATACTTAAAAAATCAAAAGTGGACATTTAACATAGAATACTTTTTTTTTTCTTAATTAAGGGCTGGTTCTCTTTCTAATGCAGATCAGTCATGGCCATTTTTTAAAAATGTCGATTTGCTTGACTACAATTTGAACTCAAAAAGACTTTAAAAATATCAAATGGACAGGCAACCTACAACATATATGATAACCTTTGACAAACTTAAGGCTTTATTTAAACTACTTCTTTGTAAAAGGTGATATTTTAACTAAAACATTTCAAGACCAGTAACTATCAGTTTTTCACACTAAGATCAAGCATACAACTATGAAGCATTAGTTTGGATCTACCCATTTCAGACAGAAAACATAAAACTAGTAGACTCCAGACATCACAAAATAAGAACAAATGTTAATGCTTAATAGACAAACCATGTAAAATACAAAGACAAAAGTGTCTTTCAATTGCAAAATCCAAAACATGAAGGAGACGCAAAGAACATACAAAACAGAAAGAACCTCCAAATAAGCAAATCAGTCGGATACAAGGACTTGATGTAGCAAAGAATCATCCATTGAAAAACAATACTTAAGCAACAGCATCTAGAAAAGCTGTTCCAGGCTTACGGTTGGCAAGAGGTCCATGGCATCCAAGAAGCTGCAACACAATTACAAAAACAACAATTAGCAATGGTTTATGCAATACATATGACAAGTATCATGCAGGTCTATCCCATATCACATGGCTTTTGAAACTTGAAACAAGTTTGCAAATTCTTCTAGATGTCAAAAGCAATAAAATATACCTTAGCGTTAACACCATCATTCTGGATACGGTTCTCAGACTTCCACTGAACATAATCAGTTCGGCTAAACTTGGTGAATCCCCTGAAACAACCATAAACAATATATTAAACACAGTTATACAAAAACAAGACTAGCTTTCAACAAAAAGAGTCCAATATTACTACACATACCACTTCCTGCTGATAATAATCTTTTGACGACCAGGGAACTTGAACTTAGCACGACGAAGAGCCTCTTGAGCATGTGGGCTGTTGGTATCCTTGCAACGAACAGACAAAAGCACTTGACCAATGCTAACACGAGCACAGACACCTTGTGGCTTTCCAAAAGCACCTCTCATACCAGTCTGGAGTCTATCAGCTCCAGCACACGAAAGCATCTTGTTGATACGTAGCACATGGAAAGGATGAACTCTAACCCTCAAGTGGAAAGCATCCTTTCCAGCAAACTTGGTCATGTACTTGTTGCAAGCAATACGAGCTGCTTCAAGTGCCTCACTGGAAACATTCTCCTTCTCCCAACTAACCAAATGAACACAGAAAGGGAACTCATCAACCCCCTTCTTCTTCATGCCGACATCATAGATTCTGATCTTGGGATCGGGCACACCACGGCAGTAACGAGATTTGGGGTATGGCTTGTTCTTGATTTGCCTGTAACACCTAGCAGGTCCTGCATCATACAAACCATTAAGCGTTAGTATATAATCATATAATCGCACAAAAACATAATACCAAATAAGCCAATAATAATAACTAAACAAAAGCATGTATACAGACTCCTAAATTTTGGTATCTACCCATAAAAACAGAGCAAAATTCCCCAAAATGAACATACTTACATGGTTTAAATCATGATAAATAAATCATGACATTGCAATCAAAAGAATGATAATATCCAAACTATAACTAACCATTGCAATAAACTAGTATATAAAATGGGGATATCTTGGCTACAATTATTGTAGCCAACTGGCTACAATTCCCCACTAAAAATACACAAGAAATCATACAGGGCCCCGCAAACAGAATTCAAAGACCCGCAAACAGTACCCATAACCCATGATTTTAGCATAGAATTGTAGCCAATTAGCTACAATAAATTGTAGCTAATATTTGCCCATATAAAATATGTCAGTTTTACAGCAAAATAAATGAACTTAGAGTTAGGTACATAACTCGAATAATACCTCAAAAGATTGATAATTGTTAAACAACACAACGACACCCAATTCCACCAGGACGAGATAAAAATATACAAATCTGTTACAACAGTCTTATCTAAACTAAACCATCTGAAAAAATCAACTAACTTGAAACATATTTAAGTACTGACCGAAAACATTATTACAATACCAACCGGAAAAATTATTACAATACCAACTAGAAAAACTGCATTGATAGCTAACCCAGTATTACAAAAACCATTTTTTAATCAAGTCACAAACTAACTTATTATCTAACTAGCTGCAATAACCTCCAAGGGAAATACATCTAAGGGGGTGTTTGTTTAGGCTTATATGTGGGCTTATGAGCTTATTTGATTTCGGCTTATATTTCATAAGACTTATGGGCTTTATATAACACAAGTCTCAAAATAAGCCGGAAAATTGGGGCTTATGAAATATAAGGCGAAATACAAATAAGCTCATAAGCCACATATATACTTAAATCAACACCCCCTAAATGTAAAATTATCATTTATAAACCCTACCTTTTACCAAAAAAGTTGGAAAAATTATGAATATACCCAACCATTTTAACTATATCTTGAAACATATCATCTACTGTAATATATAATCATCATTTTAAAACAGCACAATAAAAATCAGGTCTAAAGTAAAAAGATAAATCATCTAATAAACTAAACACAACCAAAATGAAAGAAAAAACAACATATATCATATCAAGACATCTAATATAATCAGATGAATAAACAGCAGTTGAAATAATTGACAAAGGGTACATACTTCTCCCCATTGCTGATTTGTGGTTGGTTGGTGGTTGCTGCGCAAAGAAGAAATAACCCTAATTAGGTTAAGAGGAAGAAATAGTGTGTTTATATAGCTGGTATGTGTGGGCTTTGATGGGTTCACTACGTATGGGTATGCGTCATTTTGCGTGTTGGATTTGGGCTTTGTGTGGTTCTTATTTATTGTGGGCTTCTAGAATACTAACTAGATAGTTGACTTTAGTTGTAACTTTGTAAGCGATATATTTAGGAATCGGAGGGTGGTTTGGTTATTTTGTGTTTAGTTAAGGGGTGGTTATGTAAAATTCTGCGTCTTTATTTTTTGAGGATTTTTAAATTGAACCCTGTAGAACCGTACGTGACTACGTTCAAACGACTTATTTTAAATATAGTGACAGAGTTTTATAGCGGCAAATAGTTATAGCTAATATATTGTGGTTAAGTGTTTCGTGTAACGTTTAGCAATTGACGTTAGCAACTCATCATACGAGATGCCGTTAAAAAAAAACTCATCATACGAGATGACAATAACATCATACCAGTTCCACTTTTGCAAGTTGTGATTGAAATATGGATTGGGATAAATAAAAAAAACTAAGTTTGTAAAAGCGTGTATGTTTAATTTATGTTTGTGTAACTTTCCATATGTAAAAGATCAACCGTGTGTTTCTAATTTATCACTGTTTCCATTTCAAATATTTCAAAAGTGTGCTTCTAAGTATTTCAAACCGTGGCTTTTGTTTTCATTTCAAATATTTCAAATTATTTGAAAGGATTAAGGGTATTAAGGTGGTAAATTACGAAAATCACTTTACTCCTTTTTAAGCACTATTAAGTTTTCAAGAATTGTCATTTGTCATACATGCTTAATAAGTACTAGTAGTAAAGATAAGTAGATTCAGAGTCCAGTTTGCATGCGAGGATGTGAACACAATTGCAATATAAATCGTATATAAAGAGTTAAGGAAAGAGAGACAAACACAACAATTTATATTGGTTCGGGATGAAGAATTTAGATCATTTGTACGTACGGTTGAGAATCCGACACATGTACGATTCACTAGTACTAAATCCTTGCGGTGGATAAATCATACAACCTTAGCTCTCACCGGTTACCAAAAACCGAGTGATGGTTTATGAATCTAAGGGGCCGTTTGGTTTGTTGTTAGGAATCACGATGGGTATCGGATTTGGTATGGGGTAAAATGACAATGGATTTGAAAAAGTGTATGATTACGATTGTTTATGTTTGGATGGCAAAATATGGTATGAAAAAAGTGTATAGATATTTGAATTTTGTAGTGGAAAATAGATGGGCCCACGGAATGGATTTCATAGACACCAAATTAGTGGGTAATGAATCCATGGCTATGATATACCCATTTTATTCTTGGGCCCACTAAATAAACATTTTTAATCACTATGAAACCCATAACCTCATTCTCATATACTCATACCAAACGCACTCTAAGTTTTAAATTTATATACCGCGTCTTTTAGACTTTCACCAACACTCACGGGCAGTGTACCCGTTGGTTACGTATGGTATGTAAAACGTGTTTAAGAGAGGATTTAGGATGGTTGTGTTGTTTGGTTTCCCGTGTTAAATGGTAAAGACCCGATGGTATGATAAGGATGATGAAACTTGAACTTACTTGGAGAAGTTGTGAATGCTTTCTATGTAGGGAAGCATTAGGGTCTAGAGATAAACTATTTAGGGAGTGATCAACAACTATGGGGAGGCCACACGTTGATCATCCAAGAGCAGACAATGAGGACATGTGTGACCATTCTATTTGGCTTGTACGAGTGCTAGTTATGCACCTCACTATTCAGGTGTCGGATGATACATCCTAACCGTTAGTGACAGTGGGGGACAACAATAGTCCCCTACATGAGCAGTCATGCATAGAGGGTAAGTTACCAAGCCAAGTGTGACATGAGTTTGTAAGTGAGTCACCATCAGGTGATTAACATATGGGCCTTTGTTCTAGGCTTGATTCGAGCGTGTTATTAATGGGCTTGTGCCATTAATATTGATACGCTATTAAGTCCCCCAGTCTAGTATTAGATCATGCTCAAGTAATATGATGTTGGACTATGTAAGCGAGTCCCCTGGTCCGTGCCTCGCAACAAGGGCTCATACTCACATGCTTATCCTTCCAGGCTTACGTCATGTCTACCTTGTAATGATGACTAGCGGATGTCGAATCTTTTGGTTATAGTGTTTGACATGTATTGGGAAAAGGTGGAAGTTAATGCTTTACGTGGGAAAGATTGGAAAATCCCGATATGGAATGATTCCCTATCTTTGGGAGTTCATGTTATACTGTTGCTTTTGTTCAGGCGGCATCATCCAGACATTCATTGCTCTGTATGATTTGACTTTACACTGTGACCGTGGCTAATGTCTGTGTTGACGTTAGCGGCACACGTGTCTTTTCGGGGTGAGGTTCACGCGCCATAAATGAATGGATTGAATCCAATGGGCCCTTGCCAAGTGTAGCCCATAGACTCGTTCTCTTTGCCTATAAATAAGGCTTGTAAAGAGGGCAGTTACATGCTTAGTCTTTCAGTTTTCCTAAAGATTATATTTTCTCGTCCTTTTCCCTTGTTCGCCTCCCTCAAACCCTAAAAACTCTTTAGCTTCCTAAGGAATTTTTTCGTGGATGTTGAGTAACAGGGCTTCATAAGAAGGTGAGTTTTGTGAGTGAAGAAACTTGTTTAGACTTCGTTTTTGTTTTGTTTGGTGTAAACAAAAGAGTGTTGCCATTGTTGTGTGTACTAACCTCATGTTCGTGTTTTGTTTGTAGGAATGGGTATGTGTACCTTGGTGGTGAAGACTGGTTTTAAGCCAATATCGCCAACCCAAGAGTGAACCCAAAGCTACTTTCATTATGACTGATAAATTTGCAACCTTAAAACAGCCAAACTGATGAAGATTGATTGATTGATGCTACAAAACTGACATGATCATTAAACAAGCTGGATAAACATTCCCCTATTGATCCAACACAACTGCGAACAGACGGTTAATGCGCTAACTTTTAATTGCAACAAATACACAACTAACAATCGATGGCGCAAGGAAACTAAGAATTTATCAAGGTATGGACCACTCTTATAACTATAAGAAACTGCACTTACAAAACCAAGTCCCAACGTGTTATATACAAAAATTGACAACCGTATTTCAAACAATCTACATTATAATTGATTTTAAGGAAAGACATGCAAAGATATCTTCCTTAAACGCTGTTCTTATATCGTGTATACCCCTAAATAAAAACCCGCAGTCAAAATCAACTATGAGAACATACTATTTTACACGTGTTTGTTCATCTAGGTGCAATAGTGGGAACAACACCACTAACAAGATCACTGCCCGAAATGTCTGACGAAACATACGGGTTCTTTGTTGTAGAGGATGAAGATGGAGAAGACACGTTCTTCCCAGGATCGGTACTTATCAAGTCGTGGGTTGGTAACTCGGATTCTGGCATCATCTGCCATATGTTTTCGAGTTCCCTAACAACTTCGGCCATTGATGGTCGTTCATCTGTGTCTTCCTTACAGCACTTGAGGGCCAAAGTTACAAATTTTTCCACACATTCTGATGGATATGATCCCATTTTAGAATCAATGACTGAGAATATCAAGCCAGATCGATATGCAATATTAACCTGATGAATAGGTTGAGACAAGGAGCATGGTTAGTTTAGCCAATCAACGTAGTAAAAAAACACTGCTTCATAACATTCCCCCCAAAAAAAAGAAAAAAAAACTATATTCGAGACCCTAAAAAATCATGATCTTAGCTAACTTGCGGTTTATAAACATTTAACTATGTTGTTATTCCATCAAGATTTCCTGATTTCACTTTGAGAGTCAAATTGTATCCATTTTCCCTCCAAATGCAGGGAGCTTTAGAAGTAGTAAGATAATACCTCGCGGACAATGTTCTTGCCATGTGTGATCGGGTGCATCCCCGTTAAGAGTTCTAGAAAAACCACACCCAAACTATATACATCACTTTTGTCTGTTAGTTTATGAGTCAAGAAATACTCTGGATCAAGGTAGCCCTGCAAAAAGAAAAGGAAGCCATCATAAAACAAACCTGAAGTCATCCAAAAATGTATTTATGTGCATAAAACCTCCTAAATTTACTTTACTTATGGAAGGTAAGATTATTATTTTTATTACAGAGTTTTTAAACATTATAGCAATGTAATCATATTAACACACTGATAAGTTAGTATATAACTTAAAAAGGTTTTTAAAGGTC
>BQNB010084538.1:0-28722 GCA_026074375.1 Tanacetum coccineum | reverse complement strand
ATCCTTAAGTGTTAGGTGGATCAAGTTTGCAGATGCGGTCACATGAACAGGCATCAAAACTAATATAGAACATATAGAAGGGAAACATAATACCTCAAGACTTGTTAACCTTTGTTGTACAAAATGCACAGGAGAAATGAAGCAATTAGTAGCAGCAACTCTTTACTCAGTAGAGGAAGTTCTACAGTCCCCCTATGCCTTTCAGAAGAATATAAAGATCACCTATGAAGAAGTCATGAAGATTTCCAAACACTTCCAAGAATCTTCACGAAAGCTATCTGCACACATAAAGAACCAGGAGTACTATACAAACATTACCAGCTCAAAGCCAATCAGTCCCTAATCAGAATGGATAAATCTAATGCATAGAGACTAGTCGCCCAAGACATTGAACTTTTAGCAGCAAAAGAAGCAGTCAAAGCCATGCGAAGCCTACAAGCAACCATACAATGTAAGGCCTAAATATTCTTTAGAAAGTCCACTAAATACAACCACTGCTCTGACCAAAGATAAGATGTCAGAATTCAAAACAAAAAAGCCAGAAGGATCCTCATCGAACTGGAAGCCCTTGCACAACGATTGGGATGCAACAACATCTAACCTTATAGAAGATAATGCAAGCGATGACGATTTAATTTTTATTGTGGACCCAGGGTGGGATGATTATTGCCTCAAACATTAAAATTGAATCGTCCATAATGAAAAGATACCGTCGGCAAGCCGTCTCATGGATTTCTGGTAGCCTGTTGCCATAACGATCCAAGTAGGCTAGTAAACACGAATTTTTTTGGAACATCTATAGTGATGGAGTAAAGTTTTATATCACGTACGAAAAATATATTGATGTCATCCCAATAAACGCTTATTTATGTGAAACATTAGGTACCAACATGTTAGTTTTAGTTAAAAAAGTCAAAAGTAGATGATAACTTAATTGCCAATTACTTTGTAAATTTTGTATTTTGAAAGTTGAAAACATCAGTTTAATATTCACAATAGTGAAGTTGAATTAAAATGTTTATGCGGGCTTTTTCTTTTTCTCTAAACTTAACGAGCAATGGTTTATAAGATATATAATTTAAGAAAGAAAACAAAATATAAGTGAGCCTTTTTTATTTTGGTTGAAAAATGAGTGGTTGGTATTGTCACGTTTATCTTTAACTTCTTTTGTTATCTATATTAAACCAAACTCATATATGTAGTTCTATGATTAACATGAATACATATTTATTAAAATATGGGCTTTATTGAGTCTTCATGACTGGTAGCAACTAGTAAATAGGAAAATAACAAATGAAAACATACGGGCTTTTTATCTTGCAAACATGCATGTAAGACAAGTGTGTGAAATTTGGGCCCTAGGACTAAACAAGGGGCCCTGTGCATTGCTCACAGGGTCAGAACCATAATTGGAAATGTTGGCCATAAGAACCGCTTGTGCAGTCGAGAGATCATCACAGTCAGAATCATAAGTATCGAGATCCTCAGTCTGGAAAGCAGCATTGTGAGGAATGATTGTCTGAGCTTGACCTGCTAGAATTCCTGGATCTGCAAGAAATGCGAGTTGCTCCTCATCCAATATTTGTCCAGCTTCCTGAGCTTCTGCTAACATAGCTTTCTCCTTATACCACGCTGCATTCCTTGGTCGCTTAGGCTGAGTGCATTGCCTAGCCATATGTCCTTCACCTTGGCAGTTGTAGCATTTAACAACTCTTGCCTGTCCACTTGTAGTATTTCCCCTTGAACTAGTAGCATTGCCCTTATATGTAGTACCAGAATAATTTTGCCCTTGTCTCCCCTGAACTTATTGCACTGTAACCCTGCCGTCTTGAATAGTGGCTTGGTTTCTTGGATTAGAGGAAGTTCTGAGTTGATTATTGGTAGAAGGGAACCTTGAAGAAGCTACAACGGTTAGAAAAGCCATTGCTTTATTGAGACAAGCAATTGGATCATCTCCAGGAGAAAACACAAGAACAGCAAAACCTAAGTCTACAAATGGTGACTCAGTCATAAGTTGTGTAGGAGCTTGAGGTGATTGATAAGCAACTTGTGGAATTACTTCTGGAACAGTTGAGGTTTGATGATTCATTTGAGACTAAAATGTATGTGATGGTGGAATGGATGAATAATTGAATTGAGTTTGTGATGGATAATGAGATGAGTAATGTTGATTGGGTTGAATTCATCCATGTTGTGATGGTGAAAACTGTTGTTGAAGTTGAGGATTGTTGTAAGAATACTCATAAGTGTTGAAGTGAGTTGGTATCATCTACTGATTTGCAACAAATGCAAGTGGATCTTGATTGCGTTCACGCATAATACGGACTTCATTTGCATGGAGTTCGTGTTGTTCAAGATATGCATGAAGTTGATCAAAGTTGGAGGTATGCAAATCTTTAACAAGCTTGACATCAGTCACAAACTTACTCCATTCAGGTGGAAGACTGTTTAAGAACTTAGTATTAACTTAAAATTGCTCCATTTTCATTTTGTAGATGTTCATATCGTTAATCAGCTAAGTAAATCTCAAGTAATACGTGTGAAGTGATTCCCCCTTGATGTGAGTAAACTTATCAAATGCATCATACAGCTTACACTCTCTTTCCTGCTTTGTCAAAGATGTACCTTGCATCAGTAATTGAACTCTCTCCCATAAATCTTTAGCAACTCTGTGATGATTCACAAGTGAATAGATATCAGCAGGAAGACCTTGAAGAATGATATTGGTAGCTTTCATATCACAATCAGCTTGAATTTTCTCAGCAGCAGATAATTCAGCATATTTCTTTGTTCTGATCACACCGTTCTCTTCAACCGTAGGCCAAATGAGAGGACCATGTTCAACTGATTCAAGTATCATTCTTCCGTGCTCTCTATTTTGCATGTATAATTCCATTCGACTTTTCCAAGAATCATACAGGTCTTTGTCCAACATAGGTGGACGATTGTCAGCACCGGAGAGTATCATGTACTCAGCAAGAGTATTCTTTTGTCCAAGTGAAATAATTGAATCCATTTCAATGTGATAAGATTAAAATGATCGTACAGTGATTGGAGGTTGTTGTGTTAAAGTGAGTTTTGATTAATGAAGTTGAGTCTTTTGGAATACACGGGATTTTACAATTCTTGATAAAACCGAGAAATCAAGTCTTCATGGGATTTTACAAATCAAAAAACAACCGTATAATTCACCTAAGGAAAGCGTATATTTCTCCCAAGAAAAGCGTATAAATCACCCAAGCAAAATACGTATAAATCGCCTTTGTAAAGAAGTATGTATAAATCGCCCCTGAAAAATACACACGTATAATTTGCCTTCACAAAATTGATGTATAAATCGCCTTAGCAAAGTATCACGTATAAATCGCCTTTGTATAATTCGCCCTTGATAAGACGACGTATAATTCGCCCTTAAAAACGTATAAATCGCCTTTAGAAGGTGAATGTATAAATCGCCTACACAAACGTATAAATCGCCCTTGGAACACTACACGTATAAATCGCCTGTTGGAACCTACACGTATAAATCGCGTATAAATCGCCTAAGCAAATCAACACGTATAATTCGCCTATACTAAAACACGTATAATTCGCCTGTAGGAAAACACGTATAAATCGCCTGAATAATTAGACACGTATTATTCGCCTATATGACACGTATAAATCGCCTGAGCAATTAGACACGTATAATTCGCCTATAGAACACGTATAAATCGCCCAAAACACTATGAAACTCAAAAATCAAAAATCTTAAAAGACTCACTTTTTGTCGTTTTTACCCGATTTTTCTTGTACTTCTTACCTATCTAAGACTATTAGAACCTTAAAAACACAAACTTTAACGTTTTTGACACGAAAATTTTGAAATCAAGATTCTTGGTACAAAACCCTCTTTTTAACCAAAAAGACTCAAAAAGATGATATTTTTATGGTTTTTGAAAGATTTTCTTGTACTTCTAGTCTATACTAAGATAACTAAGAAAGAAAGTTAAAAGCTTTATGGTTTTTAAACCCTCAAAAGGTGAAAACCTTTTGATGGATTCGAACCAATATACATGAACAAAGATGAGTAACAAAACGCACACAAAACCTACACAAACACCCCATGGCTCTTGATACCAATTGTAGAATATCTTAACACATGTATGATAGGATTCACTTTGGGTTTTAGAGAGGGAAAGAGATGGTTGGATGAACACTTAGAGAGAGAAAGTAAAAGGATAATATTAGCTTAGTGTAATGTGAGAAATGAACAACCAACACCCTCTCCATATGTGGAGAGGGTTTATATATGTCATACCAAGGCCGGATATGGGCCCTTAGTGGGCTTGTCCATGAGCCTTTGGCCCGGTTAGCTTACTAACATAACATTACTAATTACTATGAACTATGACTACCTATATTGGAAGTGACTGATACTTTTCCGTATTTCTAACAAAAGACATAAATACAATCATCAAAAGAATAGGCGGTGCAAAAATATTCTCAAAATTTGATCTAAAATCAGGGTTCTCAAGTTGCCATGGATAAAGAATCAATCCCATGGACTGCATTTTTAGTCCCAGGAGGACTCTATGAGTGGATGGTTATGCTATTTGGTCTAAAAAAAATGCCCCAGCAGTATTCCAAAGAAAGATGAACAAGTGCTTCAAAGGAACAGAATCATTCATCGCAATATATATTAATGATATACTGGTTTTCTCAAAAAATGAAAAGGAGCATGCAAAGCATTTTGAAAGGATGTTAAAAATCTATGAAGACAATGGCCTGGTCTTATCTCCAACAAAATAAAGATAGCAGTCTCAACAGTAGATTTCCTGGGAGCAGTCATAGGAGAAGGAACTATAAAGCTGCAACCACATATCATAAAGAAGATTGTGAACTTTAATGAAGAAGAGTTAAAGACAAAGAAAGGATTAAGGTCATTCTTAGGAATCCTTAATTATGCTCGAAATCATATCCCAAAACTTGGGATACTCTTAAGGCCACTTTATGAAAAAACAAATGCTCATGGAGATAAAAGACAGAAGCCTTCTGATTATTAGTTAGTCAGAAAAATCAAAGAACGTGTTAAAAATCTTCGAGACCTTGAAATTCCATTAGAAAATGCTTATATCATCTTGGAAACAGATGGATGTATGGAAGGATAGGGAGGAATAGTCAAATGGGAAAAGAGCAAGGGAGACCCATAAAGTTCAGAAAAGATTTACGCATATGCAAGTGGTAAATTCTCAACAACTCAATCCATAATTGATGCTGAAATCAATGCATGCATCAATACTCTAGAAAAGCTAAAGATTTACTACCTATACAAACACGAGGTCACCTTAAGAATAGATTGTCAAGCCATTATTAGTTTTTACAATAAATCTAATAACAATAAATCCTATTAACAATTAAATCTTAAGTGTTAGGTGATCAAGTTTGACATTGCGGTCACTGAACAGGATCAAAGACAAATTTGTAGAAACATTATAGAAGGGAAACTCATAATTGACCTACAAGATGTGTTAACCTTATGTTGTACAAAATGCCACAGGAGATAATGGTAAGTCAATAGAGTAGCAGCGATCATGTGCACGCTTAGTTAAGACTCAGTTAGAGGAAGTTTCTTACAGTCCCCCGTATGCCCTTTCAGAAGGAATATAAAGATCACCTATGAGAGAGAAGTCATGAAGAGTTCAAACACACTGTCCTGAAGAATCTTCACGATAAATTCCGCACACATAAAGAACCAAGAGTACTATACAAACATTACCAGCTCAAATCCAATCAGTCCCTAATCAGAATGGATAAATCTAATGCATAGAGACTAGTCGCCCAAGACATTGAAGTTTTAGCAGCAAAAGAAGCAGTCAAAGCCATGCGAAGCCTACAAGCAATCATACAATGTAAGGCCCAAATCTGCTTTGGAAAATCCACTAAAGACAACCACTGGTCTGACCAAAGAGAAGACGTCAAAATTCAAAAACAAAGAAGCCAGAAAATCCTCATCGAACTGGAAGCCCTTGCACAACGATTGGGATGCAACAACATCTAACCTTATAGAAGATAATGCAAGCGATGACGATTTAATTTTTATTGTGGACCCAGGGTGGGATGATTATTGCCTCAAAGCATTAAAATTGAATCGTCCATAAATGAAAAGATACCGTCGGCAAGCCGTCTCATGGATTTCTGGTAGCCTGTTGCCATAACGATCCAAGTAGGCTAGTAAACACGAATTTTTTTGGAACATCTATAGTGATGGAGTAAAGTTTTATATCACGTACGAAAAATATATTGATGTCATCCCAATAAACGCTTATTTATGTGAAACATTAGGTACCAACATGTTAGTTTTAGTTAAAAAAGTCAAAAGTAGATGATAACTTAATTGCCAATTACTTTGTAAATTTTGTATTTTGAAAGTTGAAAACATCAGTTTAATATTCACAATAGTGAAGTTGAATTAAAATGTTTATGCGGGCTTTTTCTTTTTCTCTAAACTTAACGAGCAATGGTTTATAAGATATATAATTTAAGAAAGAAAACAAAATATAAATGAGTCTTTTTTATTTTGGTTGAAAAATGAGTGGTTGGTATTGTCACGTTTATCTTTAACTTCTTTTGTGATCTATATTAAACCAAACTCATATATGTAGTTCTATGATTAACATGAATACATATTTATTAAAATATGGGCTTTATTGAGTCTTCATGACTGGTAGCAACTAGTAAATAGGAAAATAACAAATGAAAACATACGGCTATTTTATCTTGCATAACATGCATGGAAGACAAGTGTGTGAAATTTGGGCCCTAGGACTAAACAAGGGGCCCTGTGCATTGCTCACAGGTGGCCACTTCCCTGTGTTTAACCGTGCCACTGCCCTGTCAGACCCCATGTGAAAATGCATGTAAGATAGTGAGTCGCAGGAGGATAAAAGTGCTGGCCCCCCGATGTGTTGAATTACTGTTAAATTATTGTAGTTATAATGGCTCCGATATTCCTAGCATATGCCATAGGTTTATTCTTTATGCCAAAGCTTATTTCCCCCTTTGTTTAGCTAAATAGATTTTCTTTATACCCCGCTGCATGCATTTGGTCGCTTAGGCTGAGTGCATTTGCCTGCCATATGTCTCCTTTACCACCTTGGAGTTGTAGCATTATTAACAACCCTTGCTGTTCACACTTGTAGTATTTCCCCTTGAACTGTCTCGCATTGCCCTTATATGTAGTACCAGAATAATTTTGCCCTTGTCTCCCCTGAACTTGTTGCACTGTAACCCTGCCGTCTTGAATAGTGGCTTGGTTTCTTGGATTAGAGGAAGTTCTGAGTTGATTATTGGTAGAAGGGAACCTTGAAGAAGCTACAACGGTTAGAAAAAATGCCAATGCGCTTTATTGAGACAAGCTCAATTGGATCAAGATTCTAAAGGTAGAAAACACATAGACAGCAAAACCTAAGATCTAATAAAATGTGACTCAGTCATAAGTTGTGTTGGAGGTTGAGGTGATTGATATAGCAACTTGTGGGAATTACTTCTGGAACAGTTGAGTTTGATGATTCATTGAGACTAAAAGTATGTGATGTGAGAAGGGATGAATAATTGAATTGAGTTTGTGATGGATTATGAGATGAGTATGTTTGATTGGGTTGAATTCATCCAATGTTGTGATGGTGAAAATGTTGTGAAGTTGAGGATTGTTAGTAGAATACTCATAAGGCGTTGAAGAGTGTGGTATCATTCTATTGATTTGAACAAAAGAAGTGGATCTTGATTGCGTTCACGCATAATACGGACTTCATTTGCATGGAGTTCGTGTTGTTCAAGATATGCATGAAGCTGATCAAAGTTGGAGGTATGCATTATCTTTAAACAAGCCTTGACATCGTACAACAATTACTCCTTCAGTGGAAGACTGATTTAAGAACTTAGTCTTAACTTAAAAAATTGCTCCATTTTCATTTTGTAGATGTCTATCGTTTAATCAGCTAGTAAATCTCAAGTAATAGTGTGAGTGATTCCCTCTTGATGTGGAGTAAACTTATCAAATGGCATCATCAGCTTACACTCTCTTTCTGCTTTGTTCAAGAGTACCTTGCATCAGTAATTAAACTCTCTTCTATAAATCTTTAGCAACTCTATTATGATTTTCCAAGTGATATAGATTATCAGCGAGGAAGGTCTTGAAGAATGATATTGGTAGCTGTTCATAAATCACAATCAGCTTGGATTTCTCAGCAGAATATTCAGCATATTTCTTTGTTCTGATTACACCGTTCTCTTCAATCGTAGGCCAAATGAGAGGACCATGTTTAACTGATTTAAGTATCATTCTTCCGTGCTCTCTATTTTGCATGTATAATTCCATTCGACTTTTCTAAGAATCATACAGGTCTTTGACCAACATAGGTGGACGATTGTCAGCACAGAGGGAGAATTCATGTACTCGCAAGAGTATTCTTGTGTCCGAGTGAAAATAATTGAATCCATTAAAGTGATAAGATTCAAGGTGATGTATAGTGGATTGGAGGTTGTTGTGATAAAGTGGGGGGGGGGGGGGGGGGGGGGGGGGGGGGGGGGGGGGGGGGGGGGGGGGGGTGGGGGGGGGTCGGTTTAATTAATGAAGTTTAGTCTTTCAAAATACACGAGATTTTACAATTCTTGATAAAACCGAGAAATCAAGTTTTCACGGGATTTTACAAATCAAAGAACAACCGTATAATTCACCTAATGAACATGTATAGTTCTCCCAAGGAATATACGTATAAATCGCCTTTGTAAAGAAGTATGTATAAATCACCCTTGAAAAATACACACGTATAATTCGCCTTCACAAAATTGATGTATAAATCGCCTTAGCAAAGTATCACGTATAAATCGCCTTTGTATAATTCGTCCCTTATAAGGACGACGTTTAATTCACCCTTAACAACGTATTGATTGTCGACTTTAGAAGTGAAATGTATAAATTGCCTACACGAAACGTGATGTAAATCGCCCTTGGAACACTACACGTATAAATCGCCTGTTGGAACCTACACGTATAAATCGCCTTTGAAGAATATAGGTATAAATCGCCTGACCAAAGCGTATAAATCGCTTGAAGGAAAAATACGTATAATTCGCCTATGTGTATAATTCGCCTAACAGTGTTCGAAAAACTCTATAAACTAAAATCTAAAAGTAAAGACTCACTTTGTGACACTTTTACCTAAGTCTCGCCTAGGAGTACTTCTATACCTATCATAAGAGTATTAGTCACCTTAAAAAAATCACGCACACTTTAATTGGTTTTTGACACTCGAAAAAATTCGAAATTTCATGATTCTGGTACAAAACCCTCTTTTTAACCAAAAAGACTCAAAAGATGATATTTTTATGGGTTTTGAAATATTTTCTTGTACTTCTAGTTTTTGGTTACTAAGATAAACAAAGGAAAGAAGTTAAAGCTTTATGTGCGTTTTAAACATCGCTGTCAAAATAGTGAAAAACTTTTTGAGGTGGATTCGAACCATAGAAAAACACTGTAAAACTGAGTCAGACATAATGCACACAAAACCTCACAAACATCCCAATGCTTTTGATACCATTGTAGAATTCTTAACTACATGTATGATAGGATTTACTTTGGGTTTTAGAGAGGAAAGAGATGAGTTGTTGAAAAAAACACTTAGAGAGAGAAAGTAAAAGGTATATTAGTTAGTGTAAGTGTGAGAAAATGAACAACCAAACACTCTCTGCATATGTGGGAGAGGGTTTTATATTATGTCATACTCAGGACCGGATATGGGCCCTAGTGGGCTTGTCCATGAGCATCCTTTGGCTCCGGTTAGCTACGTTAACATAACATGTTACTAATTACTATGAACTATGACTACCTATATTGGAGTCATGATACTTTTCTCGTAGTTTTACAAAATGACATAAATACAATATGTCAAAAGAATTTGGCGGTGCAAAATTTTCTCAAAAATTTGATCTAAATCAGGTTCTCAGTTGCCATGATTAAGAATCAATCCCATGGACTGATTTTAGTCCAGGAGAGTGACTTCTTTGAGTGGAGGGTTCTCGGCTATATGTCGGTCTAAAAAAATGCCCCAACAGTATTCCAAAGAAAGATGAACAAGTGCTTCAAAGGAACAGAATCATTCATCGCAATATATATTAATGATATACTGGTTTTCTCAAAAAATGAAAAGGAGCATGCAAAGCATTTAGAAAGGATGTTAAAATGTGTCGTGAAAGTCAATATGGCCCTGGTCTTATCGTTCCAACAAATGAAGATAGCAGTCTCACAGTAGATTTATTGGGAGCTAGTCATAGGAGAAGGAACTATAAAGCTGCAACCACATATCATAAAGAAGATTGTGAACTTTATATGAATGATGAGTAAAGACAAAGAAAGCGCTATTAGAGGTCATTCTTAGGAATCCTTAATTATGACTCGAAATCATATCCAAAACGATGCTGGGATACTCTTAAGGCCACTTTATGAAAAACCAAATGCTCATGGAGATAAAGACAGAGCCTTCTGATTATTAGTTAGTCAGAAAAATCAAGACGTGTTAAAATCTATCTGAGCCTTGAAATTCATTAGAAAATGTCAATATCATATCGGGGATTAAAGAAGGTGGATGCTCGTATGGAGTGGATGTAGGAGGAAGAGTGTCAAATGGGTAAAGAGCATAGGAGACCCATAAAGGTCAGAAAAGATTTTACGATATGCAAGTGGTATAATTCTCATACAGTAACTCAATCCATAATTGATGGTGATAAATCCTGCATGCATCAATACTCTAGAAAAAGCTTAAAGAGATTTACTGTTCCTATTACAACACGAGGTCACCTTAAGAATAGATTGTCAAGCCATTATTAGTTTTTACAATAAATCTAATAACAATAAATCCTTAAGTGTTAGGTAGATCAAGTCTTGCAGATGCTTTCACTATGAAACAAGGCGTCAAAAATAATATAGAAACTTATAGAAGGGAAACATAATACCTCAAGACTTGTTAACCTTTGTTTTACAAAATGCACAGGAGAAATGAAGCAATTAGTAGCAGCAACTCTTTACTCAGTAGAGGAAGTTCTACAGTCCCCCTATGCCTTCCCGAAGAATATGAAGATCACCTATGAAGAAGTCATGAAGATTTCCAACCACTTCCAAGAATCTTCACGAAAGCTATCTGCACACATAAAGAACCAAGAGTACTATACAAACATTACCAGCTCAAATCCAATCAGTCCCTAATCAGAATGGATAAATCTAATGCATGGAGACTAGTCGCCCAAGACATTAAACTTTTAGCAGCAAAAGAAGCAGTCAAAGCCATGCAAAGCCTACAAGCAATCATACAATGTAAGGCCTAAATATTCTTTAGAAAGTCCACTAAAGACAACCACTGCTCTGACCAAAGATAAGATGTCAGAATTCAAAACAAAAAATCCAGAAGGATCCTCATCGAACTGGAAGCTCTTGCACAACGATTGGGATGCAACAATATCTAACCTTCTAGAAGATAATGCAAGCGATGATGATTTAATTTTTATTGTGGACCCAGGGTGGGATGATTATTGCCTCAAAGCATTAAAATTGAATCGTCCAGAAATGAAAGATACCCATCGGCAAGGCCGTCTCATGGATTCTGGTATCCTTGTGCCATAACGACAAGTAGGCCCTAGTAAACACGAATTTTTTTTGAACATATATAGTGATGGAGTAAAGTTTTATATCACGTACGAAAAATATATTGATGTCATCCCAATAAACGCTTATTTATGTGAAACATTAGGTACCAACATGTTAGTTTTAGTTAAAAAATCAAAAGTAGATGATAACTTAATTGCCAATTACTTTGTAAATTTTGTATTTTGAAAGTTGAAAACATCAGTTTAATATTCACAATAGTGAAGTTGAATTAAAATGTTTATGCAGGCTTTTTCTTTTTCTCTAAACTTAACGAGCAATGGTTTATAAGATATATAATTTAAGAAAGAAAACAAAATATAAGTGAGCCTTTTTTATTTTGGTTGATAAATGAGTGGTTGGTATTGTCACGTTTATCTTTAACTTCTTTTGCTATCTATATTAAACCAAACTCATATATGTAGTTCTATGATTAACATGAATACATATTTATTAAAATATGGGCTTTATTGAGTCTTCATGACTGGTAGCAACTAGTAA
This sequence comes from Tanacetum coccineum, assembly GCA_026074375.1. Classification (NCBI taxonomy): domain Eukaryota; kingdom Viridiplantae; phylum Streptophyta; class Magnoliopsida; order Asterales; family Asteraceae; genus Tanacetum; species Tanacetum coccineum. The sequence continues at coordinate 16,544 of BQNB010084538.1, read as the reverse complement.
ATAGGAAAATAACAAATGAAAACATACGGGCTTTTTATCTTGCAAACATGCATGTAAGACAAGTACAAATTTGTGGCCCTAGGAAACAAGGGGCCCTGTGCCATTGCACAGGTGGCACTCCCTCTTAACCGGCCATGCCCGTCAGACCCGCATGTGATAATGCATGTAAATAAAGTCCGCATGAAGATAAAAAGTTGCCGGCCCCACCTATGTTTAATTACTGTAAATTATTGTAGTTAATAATGGCTCCGAATATTCCCTAGCATATGCCATAGTTTATTCTTTTATGCCAAAAGCATATTCCCCCTTTGTTTAGCCTATAAAAGGCGGTTGTAATCCTTTGTATGGATGATTGAAAAACAACCTACCTAAAAAACCACTACCACCACCATTATAAATTATCAAGCTTCCGCAGTCTTTAATAAAAATGTGTGTTTTAAGTACTTGTACTTTAAAGTCTTAGATTTTGACTTTGGTACAAGATAAAAAAAATTAGGATATCGAAATTTTCATCTTGGACGATTCAATTTTAATGCTTTGAGGCAACAATCGTCCCACCCTGGGTCCACAATAAAAATTGAATCATCATCGCTTGCATCATCTTCTAGAAGGTTAGATGTTGTTGCGTCCCAATCGCTGTGCAAAGGCTTCCTGTTCGATGAGGATCCTTCTGTCTTCTTTGTTCTGAATTCTGACATCTTCTCTTTGGTCAGACAAGTAGTTATCTTTAGTGGATTTTCCAAAGCAGATTTGGGCCTTACATTGTATGATTGCTTATAGGCTTCGCATGGCTTTGGCTGCTTCTTTTGCACCTAAAAGTTCAATGTCTTGGGCGACTGCTCTCCATGCATTAGATTTATCCATCCTGATTGGGGCCTGATTCAATTTGAGTTGGTAATGTCTGTATAGTGCTCCTGGTTCTTCATGTGTGAAGATAGCTTTCGTAAAGATTCTTGGAAGTGGTTGGAAATCTTCATGACTTCTTTGCAAGTGATTTTCATATTCTTATGAAAGGCATAGGGGGACTGTAGAACTTCCTCCACTGAGTAAAGAGCTGATGCTGCTAATTGCTTCATTTCTTCTATGCATTCTGCAAAACAAAGGTTAACAAGTCTTGAGAGAGAATCAACAAGGGTATTATGTTTCCCTTTTATGTGTTCTATATTAATTTTGACGCCTGCTCCTGTAACTGCATCTACAAACTTGATCCACCTAACCCTTGAGGATTTATTGCTATTAGTTTTATTATAAAAACTAATAATGGCTTGACAATCTTTTCTTAAGGTGACCTCATGTTTGTATAGGTAGTAAATCTTCAGCTTTTCTAGAGTATTGATGCATGCATTGATTTCAGCATTAACTATGGATTGAGTTGTTGAGAATTTGCCACTTCTATACGCGCAAATATTTTCTAAACTTCTTGGGTCTCCCTTCCTCTTTTTCCATTTGGATATTCCTCCCCATCCTTCCATACATCCATCTGTTTCCAAGATGATATAAGCATTTTCTGGTGGAATTTCAAGGTCTGGAAGATTTTGAACATGTTCTTAGATTTTTCTTACTAACTCATAATCAGAAGGCTTCAGTCTTTTATCTCTATGAGCATGTGTTTTTTCATAAAGTGGCCTTAAGAGTATCCCAAGTTTTGGGATATGATTTCGAGCATAATTAAGGATTCCTAAGAATGACCTTAATCCCTTCTTTGTCTTCAACTCTTCTTCATTGAAGTTTACAATCTTTTTTATGATATGTGGTTACAACTTTATAGTTCCTTCTCCTATGACTGCTCCTACGAAATCTACTATTGAGACTGCTATCTTCATTTTTGTTAGAGATAAGACCAGGCCATTGTCTTAATAGATTTTTAACATCCTTTCTAAATGCTTTGCATGCTCCTTTTCATTTTTTGAGAAAACCAATATATCATTGATACGAGGGTCGTATGACTTCAACACGAAGTTTTACAACTCTCTAGGCAGAGTACCTAACCGTTGTAGTAGTTGTATAGGCAAGACTCGGGGGTTGTTATCGTTCTCTAGGGGAATAGGTTAGGAAGGCTTGATCACGGTCTAACAGAATTCTAGGGGGTTGAGAGAAGATTATTTTTGTGTTTTTATATTTATAGGAAAGCAGGTAAATCTATGGTTTGAGAAGTTGGTTTGTTTAACTATTAACTAAACTAACTAATATCTAATCTACTAGTGATAACTTTATGATATTTAAAATGTATTTACTTAATCATGCACTACTTATCAGATTGCTTCTCCTAATCCTGTTGCCTTGTCACACTTGTGATGATCTGTGTAAGTATTTCCTAGGTCATGAACGGATTACACGAACTCGTTGTCCATTTAATAATCCATTAAGTCAACGCACAAGTAAGGTAGTATCAAGACTATTACAAGGCCCCTAAGAGTATATTAAATGCGTATGAAATATCTTAAGAAGGATCAACCATATAAAGGGGTAAGGTAGCATGAAGACTGTTACCCGATGGTATCCTTTCTACGCACTCGCGTTTCCCAAGCTGTGTCTACCGATACAGACAAAAGCTAATTTTCTAAAGTCTAACGCGTACATTTATTAACAAGAAGCAACAGTAATAGGATCTACAATCTGAATTTCATGCAATCATTAGCAAATACAAAGGAGGGTTTAGCCTAGCATGTTAAGAATGAAGCAAGCACATAGATTAATCACACAACACATAGACAAATTGAATGATTATTGAATAACACTCTTGCTTGATTAAAACATGGATAAAAGGTAGTTACAATAGGGTTTTGAGGCCTTAAGAACGACCTTTAGAGCTGCTACAAAGACTAGGGTTCGTCTCCCGAAAGTTATACAAAGTTACACACTTAAAACCCTAAAATCGGTTTTGTATATATAAAGATATCATTGCGACGGCGTCGCATAGAAGTCCTGACACCGTCGCTACGTGGATGATTCTAGATCCTCTTTAAGTCGGCCACGTCCTGACGCCGTCGCCAAATTCCAGAAACCATCACTAGATAGATCACGATGGCGTCGCTTGATGATTGCGACATCGTCTCCACGCTCTGTATGAATAATTCTTCATGGATTTAGTATAGGTTCGTAATCTTGTCCATTTCTTCTCCAAATGAGCCCAAGTCACCTGTATTTCCTCCAAATGCCATCCAAGTGCTAAAACCTAAAAACAAAAGATTAAACACATAATTTGGGCATATTTGCATGATTTAGGAGGTTAAATGACCCCGAAATAGTTTATAAAATGACACCTCATCAAATACCCCTACACTTGGGATTTGCTTGTCCTCAAGTAAATGGGCTTTTCTACCTAGACAATAGCAATATGAGGGTCATTTAACCTACTCTTTAAAAGTATTTTACAACACAACCTTCTAGACCTCGTAATTAAAAGCACGAAAAGTATATACTAGCACCTCACATAAGTGTTTGGGATTCTCTCTTTCTTTCGGGTGTATAATAAATTATAACATAATTGGGAAACAGAAAATCAACACTCATTACCTGTCATATCATATAAATTACCATAGGCTTGGTAAAGGATCAAACCTCCACCGCTAGGTGCAAGCATTATTCATTACTATCTAAGAGGTCTTTTAAAGGGTTGTGGGGTGTAGGTGTAAGATAACATATACGGAAACAAAAACAGATGGGATACATTTGGGTGGCTTTGGGTAAATTTGGAGTGGAAGGGTTAGCTAATTATTTATACGAATACACGTTGGTTTGGTTGTTATGCCAAGACTCGGACGAAGATATACAAACTCTACATCAATCTCTTTTCTTTTTCTTTTTTGTTTTTCTCTTCTTTTTTTCTCTTTTTTCGAATAACATAATACATCACATGGGGCTTATAGATGCACCCCTACACTTGAACTTTTACATAATTTAAAAATGAACTATTCTATGACCCGAATTAAGGTCGATCAACATAACATGGAGATGATTTGACAAACATATGGGGGTATTGATTTAACTTTTCTTCCTCATTCTTCCGCGAAATAAATACTACCATGAATCCCAATCGTCCCAAAACTGTATTTACAAGGATAAGGACTTAGCAACCACGTACTCAATAATTAACTTGGGTTAAAACAATAATGTACTAAAAATAAGTACATACAAGGTAGGCTAAGGCGATTTGGGTGTAATGATTGGTTTAAGGGTGACAATGCTCTTCATTAATAATCTAGAATCCACCAGAAAATTACAAGAATCGTGAAAAAAAATAGGCTCGGAGGGTTGTACTAGGGGTATCCTACACTAAATATGAGTGCATGGCAGGGGTGTGGGATAGTTATATGATCAGTGTGACCATCTGATGACATCAAATAATATCTATTTTATAGCATCATTTATCCCATGTAATTAACCCATTTTTTATAGTTATTGCAAAGAATAGTTACTTAATCGTTTATATTTGAGAATTGCAGTAATTATGGAGTACTTGGTGAATATTAGCAAAAGGCGCGCATTCTGAAGTTTAAACGAAGATATTTTAAAGATTAATGATTCTGACTAACAATACGTCGTATCAATCAAGGAAGATACAACGTATTCGTGCCTGCACTCACCAAAGATCACGAAGGAAACAGGCTCAATACGTCGTATCCAGAGAAGACCAATACGTCGTATTGAAGATATAGTATGTGAAGATTCTGGAAGATATCAAGCGTGGTCCCTACTCCAAGAAACCCCCAATACGCCGTATCGAACCGACTTCCAGACAATATAAATAGAAAACTCAAAAAAAAGTTTTAAGTGTGGTAAATTATATTCTCGATACCTAAACCAAAAAAGTAAATTTTCAGAGGAGAAAAAGTGTAGAAGAGGTCGAGCAACGCTATCAATCCCATAGGAGACAACGTGTAATTCCATATACTTTAGTAATCGTTCAGTTTTTGGTATCATTCGTTAACTCGGTTAGTTTACCTTGGCTAAATAATTGCTTTTGTATTTATTATGACGTTTGAAGGCTAATACCTTCGGGTATTAGCCATTATTATGAAGATCTGAATGTTTGGTATTGTTTATCTCGATTTCTTGATTTATCGTTGAATGCTTGTTTATGTTTATCAATTTATACTTGTTTACGTGCTTTTGTATGCGACCTATCATTCAACTGGATCTAGTGATACGGACCAAGTAATCTAGAGTCTGGGATAGCTCTCCATATAGTGATTTATACATCTAGAATCATAGGATCACAAATATTGTCCTTCTAAATCCGTGCTAAGGATACGCTTCTGGCTTAACTAGTTAATCGGATATTGCCTTTGGTTTAGTGAACAAGTTGACTAGCAGGTGAACCTAGATAATTCAACAAATAACGTTCTGATTCCATTGGATAGTTGGACAAGTGGACTACTAGTGTATAAATTGCCGTTAAGCAGTAAGTGGGTAAAGTCTCTATGAGCTAGGGTTTAACAAGATCACCATTGCTTTAATCCCTAAGATAGATTATAATCAGCAAATAAGGATGCTTTATGCGGATGCTTTAATTGTGACAGAATTAATGTGTCTAGGTCTTAGGATGATGTAACGCCTAAGTCTTAAGAATGATATGCCACCTCGAGAGAAGAAATCATTGCACTTAATAAACAAACCAACGTTCTAATCGGATTAATAATGGTTAATACAGTTTTCTTATATTTGGCTCAACCGCTCTTTTATCTTCTGTTAATTTGCTTGCGTGGGTTAAAGTACCTTGAATTGATTGTAGTCACCAACCAAACCGTACCAGTCTCTCAAGCTGAAACCTTTTTTTCCCGTTAGAATTAGAATTAGGACTGATATAGGTTTAGAATAGAATAAAATTAACGTAGATTAGATAACCAAGATATTAATAAATTGATAGATTTAACATCGCTTCAAGTGTTCGACACCCTACTTACCACGAAACTACCATCGATCGGGTACACTGCCCGTTAAAGTGTTGTTTTTGGTTTAATCGGAAAAATATAAATTTAAAACTTGAATCATAAAAATATACACCACACAACGACACATCAAGTTTTTGGCACCGTTGCCGGGGAGTGAGAATTAATCTTGATTTTTATTTGATATTTTGGTTTTTAACATTAGATTAGATCTAACCTTTAGGATTAGTGTAATTTAGATCAGTGTATATTCTTGTATATTCTGTAAATTTTGTATATTTATCTTTAATTGTTTGCTTGCATATATGTGTGTTTAATAATTTGCGTATTTAATTGTTTTTCTCAATACACTGTTCTGGTCGATAACTCGATACAGCGTATCTACTTCCATTGGATACGGCGTATCCAACTTTCTGGCCAATACAACGTATTCGTTCAACTGATTAATACGGAGTATTCACTTCTATTGAATACGGCGTATCGATCATCTGATAAAGTTCTTTTCCATTCTCGAACTTAAAGCCCAATTTTTTTACCTTTTTCCCGCTGGTTTTACTGATAATTTTCTGGTTATTTTTCAGTAAGAATGACAAAGGTTATCAAAGGAGAGTTCGAGAAACTTGAGGATCTTAAGATCAAAGATGTTTCGCTCACTTGCGATACATCACTTGAAGTTTTCAACAATGAATTCAATCGATTAAGCGGAATGGATGATGATTTATTCACATATGAAGTTAAAGTTGCTAACATTCCATGTGACTCAAACATGGATGATGATTCGGAGCATGATGTTGATGATGACATGGGATATGATCCATCTGATGTTGCATTTACTGAATGGTTGGGTTCAAAAATTTTTAACTACAAGACGATGGATCACTATACTATGAAAGCATTATGGATTTACTGGATTAGAGGAAACGATGAAGTTGAGCTCACTGATGAAGAATCTTCTGACAATGAAGATGAAGTTGCTGAAGTCTTGAGGATCGACGCTAATATATTTGACTACGAGACGCCTCTCTGCTTAGCATTCAATGAATATAATTACCTTCTTAAAGTAGATCCAGACTTACTTACAAAGGATATTATGGGGTTTAAAACCTATAAAGATTACAAAGATGACTGGATCTATGAATGGAACAAGAACGTGCCATGGGTATATGACAAGCCATGGCTTGATAATGGAATATGGAAGGAACCAACACCAGTCAAACACCATTGCAAACCTTTCAATTATAAGACTGGATGTTCGGAATGGCCAACCTGTAGTTGGAGAGAGGATGGTTATTGTAATGGAGGAAATTTGCCTGGTGCTTACGTTATTAGAAACTCGCTCCATTACCAAGACCTTGAATGGTATGAGGCTTTGGAAGATAGTGAGCTAAAAGAAGAAGCTTTAAGGAATAAGACTATCATGGAAGGATTAATCGAAGAAGATGATAATGATGAGTCACGTTACGACAAAAGAGACGATGCAACGTGTATACAAACTATGATGATGCATATGAGATAAATCATGATGTTGCGGAAAGAGAAGAGTTATGTGAAATTCATGAGTTTCCGGTGTGCAATATAAGAAGATTCGAGATGATCAAATATTCATTCGGACAAGACGAAGAGTATGTTGCTATTAAAGAAAATGAATATGACGATTTGGCAAGAACAAGCGAAGATGCATGCCGTGCATAACAGGAAATCTTTCGTATGATGGACGAAGGATGGATGGTAACTAGAGCTGAGTAACGAGAAGCTGAAGAAAAGTCTAACTTAAAGACTTCGCTGTAAACAAAAGTGCTTCCCGGGAGACAACCCGGATTGTTATTTAATTTTATCGAGTCTGTCTTCCCAAATATCAATACGGCGTATCCGCTCCATACCATACGACCTATTGATTGTCTCGACGTTATCAGTCTTTACTTTTTATGCACTTTAAAAACATTATTGTCAGTTCTGGCAATAAGGCGTATTCATGAACCTGATACGGCGTATCCACCAGACTGACCCGTATTTAGTTTGTTTAGTTTAGTTTAAATTAACCGTAGATACCAAGATAGGAATGCATGTTTTTCCTATTTTACACAGGACCTCGTGAAAGAAAAATCGACGAATATTGGTGGAGAATTCACAAATCTGGAGATCTTGAAGTGTTGGAGTCTTGAAACCTCAAGACGGCTGTTCAACACACTATCTTGCTCATAAACCTACATGGAGAATCTACCGAGCAAATATCAGGGGAGTTTCTCATTCTAATTCTTTTTAATTCCCATATTTTTAATGTTTTATTTATACAACGAAGACGTTGTATAATTCAAGTGGGGGGATGGAATTAGAATGTTTACTTGTCCTAATTTTCACATTAAAATGCTTAAATTATGCTCAAATTTAAAAAAAATTCAAGCATACTTTTGTGAAATTACTTGATACATAACCCGCACACAATAACCCTTGCTAGATATTGTGAGAATTTAGCCTATCCGTTTCCAAATGTTTACCCAAATTCCACAAAATATGAGTGTGTCGGTGATGTTGTAGACTTTAGAACTTGGCTTGGTATATCACTCAAGACCAAAATAATAAGTATTATGAATTTAATTGGAGTAACTTGTTTAAATTGGTAAATTTTAGGATTACACCCAAATCGCCTTTACATGTTGCTTATTAACTAACTACACCGGTTAGTTAACCTCCAGTTTAAACCATTTTCCACTCTCATCTTTAGAGTGAAGATCCACTAGAACAACCCGTAGAGCCAATCCTTTAGGAATTACACCAACTATTTGTTTCGTTACACCCTTACACCTTAACCTACCCTGTTAGATTAAGTTTAATTTATAGTTGCTAGTTGCTTAAAGTGTAAAGTTTATATTTTCTAAGTCTTGTGTCATTTTCTATCTTTGGTGCGGTTGGAAATTTACACATTGAAAATGGGAATGTATATTAGTAATCAAAACTCATGTGATTTTACTACCATCACAATTAATGGTGAGTCCGAAGAATGAAGAACTATCGAAGAAATTATCCTGAATTATTATGATCGTGAAGATGGTGAAACTACATCGAGAATTGAAACATAGGTAAAAAAAGAGAAAATCGCAACAAAAAAGAGAGAAGGAAAGTTTGAAGATAATTGTTTCGCAAAGAGCATTACCAAAGGAATTACGAAAGATCAATTACTCGTTGATACATCTAAAAAATCAACAATGTAGAGTATTGTACAAAGTAGAAGATATCGTCACTTACCTTGTAAAGTATGTAAACTTTTGGGATGATTAGGAAGTTGACCGTTACGGGAATGCCAACTTAGGTTGTTGTTTTTTATTATGATCAAGACGTTGTAAATAGTCATGTCTTTTCATGGTAACAGTCGGGAAAAGTGTCTAGTATAACACCCCCATTTTTGACATATAGCAGTGGAAGCTAATCTGGGGTATTATTTCATAGTACAACAGTCATAATCATAGAAAACGTCTCAAAATGGACGTTTTAAAAGAAAAGTTATCATTCATTAACCCTCAAAGTTTCACAAAAGTAAAAAAAATCCCCTCACCTCTTAATGGGCCCAAGAAACCTTAATGGGCCTGAAAAAACCTCAAAAATCTATACCCGGATCCAAGCCCATAACCATAAGCCCAAAACCCTAGTCCATTTTCCTTTTCATAAACCACAAGGACCGATTATGCCAATTTCTAAATTCTTTTTACACTACAAAAAAAGAAATGCAAAGAGAGGGGCCAATTGTGCTAATGAGTCAAAGTTAAAACTGAATTTACCCAATTCAGTTATAACTTGGGTGCCAAACGTGAGCACTATTCACCCGTCTTCCCCATCTTTACCCACGGTCAAAATCAAAGGGCAAATACAAATTAAGGGGTGCTTAGGTCAATTCAAGAGCTCGTTTATAAGATGGCAGGGAGAGATTAGTCAAATCACGCTTCTCACTAGCTCACTCTCAAGCTCAAGCCGCGTGGAGATGGAGAAAGCACACATATTGGTGGGTTTCAAAAGAAACACAAGCTGTCACATCAAGGAATGACAGCTTGGCAATCCTCAAATGTCCACATTCAATCCAACGGCCAATATTTGTGATCCAATCATTGAAGGAAATGGAGGGATGAGATTAGAAGGAGTGTAGAGAAAGGCAAGGGTCTGGAAGCTTCACCAAATGGCTATAAATAGGCCTCACCTCTCATACACACACTATCTAGTTTTTTTAGTAGCTTTTAGTTTAGCTTAATTTCGTATTTTTCTTAAATGTAATTTTCCTTAAATATTTTGTAATCTCCTTTTAGACTCGAATTCGGGTAAGGAATTATCCGAAAAAGAAAGAGAAGTTTCGGACGAATCACTATCCATGATGGGAATAGGATTGTATTTTAAAGATTCGATATTAGAAATATAAGACGTATGGGCGTTAAACACTTCTCACGAAGGATAACGTCTTGGATTTGAAAAATATCTTCTAAATCAAACTCTTTCTCATCATTCACCTCTTCTAAGCTAACGTACTCGACATCCTCAAAATCATCGTCATCACTCGAAGTATCATCATCTGGATCGGCTTCAACAATTCCCGGTGGAATTGGAGCAATATGAGCGAGTTCATCGGCGAACTCCTCGAGAATAGGGTCGATCTTAGAAATAATAAACTATCGAAAGTATCCTGTTAATCAAAGATTCGACAAGTTCGGACTCAACATTAACACAATTATCATCACAATTAGGCACATCACACATATCGTCGGAAATACCCTCGAACTCACTTGGGATTGGGACAAGGTTCTCAACACTAGACTTTATTACTTCGTCTAATTCCGTTGCCGGAATAGTGTCGAGATGCTCATCCCCCATTTTTAGAGAATTATCGGGCTCCTCGATCGGTAAGTCGGTTGTGATTGCTAAAGGAATATAATCATCCTCGTCATCACAAGTAACAGAAAGCATGTAACGACAGGCAGCAGCATACTTTTCATCTTCGTAAGCTTTCTCCTTTTTTCGAACTTCGCTTCCCCATACATTAAAATCTTGCTTAAGTTTTCGAATTCTAATCTCACAATCTCTCTCGTATTCCTCATTAATCTCCTCGCCTCGAAATCTTTTAATACCCAGATCATTTATTATTTCCTTCATCTCTCTATCGACCAATTGCTGTTCATGCATCATTTCCTCGATACTCATATCCTCTTTAACCGTTTGTTCTTCCGCGATTTGCTTTTTTAATTCCGTTAACATTCTTTGATCTTGTTTTAATTCTTCAAGCTCTTTAAGAATTTTATTAAGGGCTTCTTGACGATAGACGGAGTCCTGCGGAGTTTGTGAGTGGTTAAAACCGAAATAATCATAACTAGGCATTTGGTTATAGAAGTTTATTGATCGGTTGACTTGATAATCAAAATGAGGACCTCCGCCAATAAGCACAACAAAAGATATTGTTGAGATTAACTTGAGAATTTTGTGGAAAATAATTGATCATTAAGTTTTGATTGTAACACGGATCAATGTTCATAGACAAAAGGAAAAACTGTGGAGAACAATCATTAACCATAATGAGCATTATTTCAACATAACTCACATAGTAAGTCTCAAACTGGGGTTGTGGTGGTGGGTAAGAACAATTTGGAGGAATTATCGAAGAATTCGGGTTTGGTCATAAAGTGAATTATTTTCAGCTATAATTGCATGTCGGGTGAAAACAATTGGCAAAATCTATGGGAGCTCATTAATGGTTTGATTGCATTGTTCGGGATTAGAGATAATCGGAACTTTTGGTGGACAATTATAACCGTAATGAGCACCTTTGCCACAAGATTTGCAAATGCATTGTCGACAAAAAATTCCATATGATGAATCACCGCACTCATAACAACAATTATGGTCAATTTGTGGAGGTTTATTGCCAGATTTTTCACCGGGTCTTGATTGACAAAGATGGCTTCTCGAGGCATTAACATCAGTGGTATTTCAATCGGATTGATTCGGAAGTATTTTGAAAATTTTCAACAACAATCGCAAGCAAATCTTCATCGAATTTCTTTCGTTTAAAATTGCACTTCCAACCGACAACTCGGGTCCACTAAACGGGGTTCCACATCTTGGCACAACTCGGAGAAGAGTCGGATTTGGAAACAAGGATCTTTATAATAAGACTCCCTATCGACAACAATCTTTAGTGTAAAATCTTCACATGTCGAAACACTCTTTTGATAGCGTAAAGGATTTTGACGATGAGGACACCATAAGATTAAATCGAATAGAGGATTTAGAAGGGCATAATAATTAACGGATAAGATGATGGAGAAGAATATTTTTAGCCTTTTCAAATAATACATAAAGAAATTAAAATAAGAAAGAAAATATTTTTGGTATTTTTTTATAGAAAAGAAAGTAAAATGGAAATAAAAATATTTTTGGATTTTTATATTATTTTTTTTTTTTTATTTTTTTTTTAATTTATTATTTTTTTATAAGAACGAAAATAAACTTTCCGAAGAAAGGATCTTCAAGGCTCAAAAACAAATAATCCTGTCGAAATCGCTACACCTCTCCCCGGCAACGGCGCCAAAAATTGATCCGTCCGAATCGATACGTATAAAATATATAATATAATATATATATACGTACTAATAAGGATAGGCCAATTATAGTATAATATAGTATTACAGTCGGGTTCAAGAAATTCACTTTTAACCAAAGCGATGTCTCAAAAACCTTACGGGTCGTTTCCTCGACGAGAGGTGAATGAAAATCTACGTTCAAGTTGTAAATCGAGCTTGAATAGCATAAAAGTTTTTGATTTTTGTTTTCTAAATCTACTAAAAAGGAAAGCATATAAAAGGGATACTAAACTTTTGGTTTTAAACTACTATTTTTTACCACTCCCACCCCAACCCCCACCACACCCCCCCCAAACACCCCCACACAACCCCCCACCCCCCCCCCCCTACCTAAAAATTTAACTAGTATTTAAAAAAACTACAAGATTTATTAAATATGATCTATATATATTAATGACTAACATGCTTGCTAAGTTGACGTGATATATTCTTTATAGTGTGGGATTAGGTTTAACGAATTAAAAATGACAAAGTAAAATGAAATGCTTAAAATTATATGAAAAGACTTTAAAATCGAATAAAATAATGACAGATTTGTAAATCGGGGGGAAAAGACAATACTTTTGACAAATATTTTTTAAAATCTTTTTAAAACCGCACCTATATTCCGAATCACTTTTCACTTAACATAAGCATACTTAATTTACTCCTAATGCATAATGATATATAAACTAAAAACATTTTAAATAATAAAATACACTAATTAATTGAAAAAGGTATTAGAAAATGACCGAATTGAATGACCCGCAATAAAACGATAACCACCGATTTATTCAGCTAAAACAACTAATCCAAAGTAGGTCTAGCTAGATAAACCCGTAAGCTCCTCGCCTTATGAGTTGACCGGTACCAAAAAGTCAAAACATAAAACAATGTTAACAATTATAACAAATTCAATTATTGCAATTACTGTTAACATTTTGGACCATCAAATCGTTACACCAACAGCTATCCCGGCATCTAGATTACTTGGTCCGTATCACTAGATCCAGTTGAATGATAGGTCGCATATTAAAGCACATAAATGAGTATAAATTGATAAACATAAACAAGCATACAACGATAAATAAAGCAATCAAGATATAAACAAAACCAAACATTCAGATCTTTATAATAATGGCTAATACCCGAAGGTATTAGCCTTCAAACATCATAATTAATACAAGAGTAATGGCTTAGCCAAGGTAAACTAATCGAGTTCACGAATGATACCAAAAACTGAATGATTACAAAAGTATAAGAAATTACACGTTGTCTCCTATGAGTTAGATCGTGTCACAAGACCTCTTATGCTATTTTTCTCCTCTGAAAATCGACTTTTTTGGTTTAGGTATCGAGAAAATGATTTAGCACACTTAAAACTCGTTTTTGAGTTTTGTATTTATAAGGTCTGAAGTCGGTGTCGATACGGCGTATCCAATGTGGTGGGTATGGCGTATTGGGTGTTTCTTAGAGTAGGGACCACATTTGATATCTTCCAAAATATTCCCATACTATATCTCTAATACGGCGTATTGGTCTTCACTAGACATGGCGTATTGATCATGTGGTCTTCGTCTTTGGTTAGTGCAGGCACATATACGCCGTATCTTCCTTGATGGATACAGCGTATTGGTTGTCAAAACAGTAATCTTTAAAACATATTCGTTTAAGCTCTAGAATGCGCGCCTTTTGCTAATATTCACCAAGTACTCCATAATTATTGCATTTCTCAAATACAAACGATTAAGTGACAATTCTTTGCAATAATTATTCAAAATGGGTTAATTACATGGGATAAATGATGCTATAAAATAGACGTTATTTGATGTCATCAACATTCGTAATGACGGAATAGATACATATGACCGCTTGTTCCTTAACTCGGCAAGTTAAAGGTAAATTATCTTGGGTATCAAAAATGGATACCCGAATTCCTATAGATCTAAAGGCGAACCTCACATTTTGGGGGTGGAATTCTGAGGGTTTTGTGCTAGTCATATAAATTCCTATCCATGAGACACTATTAATACTCTGTTTTCGTCGGTATGTGTCATAAATTTTTTTAAAATTTGGTCAAAATTACCTTTTTATGCTATGTTTCGATATATTACCTATCATTTTAAGGAACAAAGCAAATGGCAAATGAAAGAATAGTTTCTAAGGCTTATTTCCCCCTACACTTAAGTTGAACATTGTCCCTAATGTTCTATAAAAGTACCCGTAAAAACGAATAAAGAGAAAAGAAAACAAGTAAAAGAAACTAGTACTCCCCTGGTTTGCTCAATAATGGAGAAGAAACATGCTATAACTGGTTAAATCGTCCTCTAAGAGTCATCCAATGAAACTTCCTAAGAACTTCTAAGATTCTTCTCGTCAAATATAACCTGTAATCAAAGACAAAAACAACTACACCGAGCATAAATCGGCAAGATAGATATAAATACAATAAGAGTTTAGGGTTTCGACTCTATGAAAGCAGTAAAGATAGGATGAGAGTAATGATATAATTATAGGTTTATGCAGGTTTACAAAAGAATTACAAATCTTAAATATTACACATTTTATTTTTCAGAAATACTTGAAGAAATTTGAATTTTTACATAGCTGAAGACGCGACGCCATCGGGTTTAATCCCGATGCCGTCTCCAGCGTCTGTGAAAAATCCTTTTTCGTTTTTAATGAGAAATTTCCTGCACGTAATTTTATTAGTTAAATATGAAGAAAGTACTGCATAAAAACCTGAAATTAATCGTTACAATTATATGACTCGAAACTGACGCGAATTAATCTAAATAATTTATTTTAAATGTTTGAATTGGTTTTAAAAAACGGATATTTTCCCTACACTTATTTTGTTGCAAAATACTTTTGATTACAAATAAGACGAAGTTACAAACAAACAAAGCATGATTACAAAATAACTCAAACATAATAAAACAAACAATAAAGAATTAAAACACAAGACACTCCTAATATGCGGGAAAAGTAAATATTGGGTTGCCTTCCAAAAAGTGTTTTTCTTTATTTACAAGTCTTGTAGCTAGACTTGAAGTCACACATTATGTGTCGTAGAAGTAGTCCAAGTCGATGATTTCCCTTGAAATTTCTCTTTCGGAGAGCTTCTTAGTGGTGGGGATTGTTTGTAGGGTTTTGGTAAACTTCTCTCCGTCTAGGTCAATCAGTGTAATCTTGGCATGCCATGCTCCATCTTTGTTTTTGGGTGGTTGGTCCTAGTTAATTGGGTTTTTAATTGAGTCCTCTGACACCCAAATATTACTTTTAAGATTAATGGGTATGGCTCCTAAAAATTCCACCATTCTTCTAAACACAAGGACATCCTTAAAAGGATTAAGCTCATCATCTCTATCAATTTCCCATTCTTCAGGTAAATGACAGTCTAAGAAGTCCTTCCTAGCATAGTAAGGGGTTTGTGCGCCTACTCCATCCGAGCTAGGTCGTGGTTTGTATGATTCTCTTTTTCCAAGTGTGGTCCAATATGTTGCTTCCTCTTCTCCTAGATCGACTCCTTTTACTCCGAATATCGACCTAGTTATCCCTTCTCCTACCGCTATTTTAGCTTTTCTATAATCTATAACTACGTTGGCGATAGCTAGGAATCCTCTTCCTACTAGCAAAGGGGTTTCGGGGTCCTTCTTCATATCGATCACGTAGAAATCATTTAATAGTTTCAGTTTTCCTATGTGGACCTCTACGTCTTTAACAATTCCAATGGGGTAGGATTTGGTTCCGTCAGCCAACCCGAAGATATGGTCAGTCTCTTCTAATAGTCCGATGTTAAGCTTTTTGAAGAGGTGTAGTGGGATTATGTTTACACACAATCCTAAATCAGCTAAGGTGTCAAAAGGTTTTGAGTTCCCTAATCTACAAGGTAGAGTGATTAACCCGGGGTCTTCCATCTTTGCGGATACTTATCCTTGGATAAATGACGATCCGTTTTTGCCTAGTTCTAAGCTCTTCACGTATTTATCCAGCAGGGCGTTATAGATTAGAGCGTGAGCTAGGACTTCAAGAACCGGTAGGTTAAGATGCAAATCCT
>BQNB010084537.1:0-28722 GCA_026074375.1 Tanacetum coccineum | reverse complement strand
CTTTTGAATTAGCTTCCCCCTAATTCATGCCACATATTCTTCTTTTAGAAGCTTTCATAGCTTCCCCCAAACCAACAATCCTCTTTTGAGCAGTTTCAAATATTTCTTACAAGCTTAGAATAATTAAGTGCACATCCGAATTAGTACCAAACCACATCAATATTACTGCTGGATTAACAACGTATCTTCTCACGCTTGAATAATAATTCTTACAACTCTTCCCCCTGGAAGCTTAAATAATGCATACTAAAATTAACAAGACATCTCTTCCCCCATGTGGTTGAAATAATGCACCCAAAATCCACAAGTTAAAGCGAAGATTTTCTTTGCGGTTATGACATTTGTCTTCCCGGCATGACCTAACAAGAAAAAGAAAGGCAAGGACTCTCTAGTTTATCTACTCCTTCCATCTTGCTGGTTTTGATACCTCTGAATCAACAAAACCTTGTACGCACATATACTTAAATACGCGTGTGAAGAATAAATTAGCTTAAATCTATCCCGTGAGAAACAACTCTTGATCAAGTCTCTTCTCATAAACTCTCTCTAACTATCTTTTTACCAACCCCTTTGTAGGCTATGTGAAGTGACCACCAATGGAGTAAAACCAAAATATACCAAACTTGAAACTAAAGTACAATTCCCCGTTCTTGTCACTTAAGCTTGCATTAATGTTGGACGAACGGTGTAGAGAATTTATGGCAATCAAATCTCTAAGTTCACACATTACCCCTTTCACGAAGTCAAAATCGTAGCACCAAAGTCAATTAAGTCCCGGATATGCACTTTTCTTCCTCCGTGATAGTAATGAAATTAATTGCAACACCAAAGTCAATTAAGTCTCGGATGTAGACAATTTATCCCACTATGTAGTCGAGACGGTAACACCAAAGTCAACTAAGTCCCGAATGTACACATTTCTCCTACCAGACAAAGTATGAGACTTTCATCACCACTTGCGATTATCCACATTGTCTTCTGCGTATGAAACTGAGTATTACAACGTAACTCCTTTAAGTGATAGTTATATAAGTCTTCAACCAACCACCCCGACCGCTGGTAACTAGATAACCTAAGTCTTCATTAAATCATAAGCCCGAGCAAGTTATCATTGAAAGTCATGCATCCAACCAACCCCGACTTCAAGATAAAATAATACACGCCTTCGTGAAATCCAACTTCATTCTCAAATAAGTGATACATAATCAACTCCATAGTCCCTTAGAAAAATTAATATCAAATCTAGCCATTACAATTAAAAGTTCTATGTTTTTTATAAAGATTGATCCTGGTCTTGTAAAATAATCTAGTCACTTTGACATTTTAAACCCCAATCACCATTATTACCCCAGTTTATCTTAAATGGCAATTTAAAAAAATAACTTTCGTAACCAGCCTAAAAAACACATCCTTTTGATAACCAATTATCAAATTCAATAGGCCTAGATGTGTCACCACATAGATAAATTGTTCACACCACAAGAGCCCAACACACCTTGAATGGTATACCTGGCCTACTATATCTGTTAGTACCCGATCCATAAGTGGTATATAACACCACAAATCCCTAATATATCTCATATTAACATAACCCTAATCCAAATCATACGCCACCCACCTAAACTTTTTATCCCAAAAAATGAGTTGCCAGATCTTCAATACTCCCTTGGATCGACTGCATCTAACAAAATCCCATCTTTCATCTCAAACCAATTTAAGTAATAAACCCAGTTCACTTTCTTAGTACACAAACCAACGTTCTTATTAGAATAACAAACAAGCTTGATTTCATGTCCAAAACACTCAGAACTGAGCATCTATGAACACTATCAATCAGACAAACCCTTTAATCTTTCTCCTCCAAATGAGGTCTTAGGTAGGTTGTTCACATTTGTTTTGTGAGTCATTAAATCGAAACAAAGAAAGGGTATAACAAATTAGTTATCAATCCTTCTTTATTTTCATATTTCAAATACAAATTTGTGATGATTATTGTTCAAACCTAAATGAAATCTTTATAAGATTTGTAACAGAGGTTGACCATTTTGAGATCTTGATTTTTAGTTTGTATTAGAGTCTTTGTTGGACGAGAGGAGATAGGATTAGTTTTGATTATGTAATGAGGAGGATAGGATTAGGTTAGATGATTCAATTTGTTGTTGGAGTTGGTTGTTGTTGATGTTGATTGTTGAGTCTAGTATAACACCTCGTGTTTTAGGTCATTGTACGTCATTATTTAATCCACTAATTATTTTTAGGGTTTTACGCGTTTGCTTTTAAATCATAATCGTTAAGCTAAATCGCGTAAACTGAAAATGATCATACAATGTAAACGGGCATTAAACAATTAAATGTTTACATCAAGCAAGTGTTATATGATTATTTTAGAGGGTAATTATTATCATTGCACATTTTATTTTTATTGGTTACGTTAAGTGTATACGTTTCGCGATAAAATACGTTTAAGCCTTCCCGGAAGCACGTTAACTTATCTACGCTTCATCAAATACCCAAAATTTATACCCAATACTTAAAGTTTATTTAAAACTTCAAGTATTTATCACTTCATACATATTCATTATGAAGGAATTCAAATCATAACTTATAATGTACAAGTTATACATTTTTCCAAGTCTATACTACATTATACTTCAAATAATGCAAGAATACATTATATAAATGGTCAAATGCATGCAACTTGAACCATGACTCATCTATGACTAGCCAAATCTTATCAAAATAAGCCCTAGCTTCTTCCATAAGCTTGGCCACCTTGCATACTTCCACTTGGCTACAAATATCTTCATTCTCTTCCTATAAATACACATGCATGCATAAGTAAACTTTACATAAACTCTTTACTTACAAAATTCATTTTCTTTCTCTTTTCTAAGCTCTAAAGCCCACGGCTCAATAAGCACTCTTAAGCAAACCATACAAAATTTCTATACAATCCATACAACCCTTTACACATCAATCCTAAGGCATACTAAAGTGTTTTCAAGCATTGGTTCATCATTTGCAAGGATTAAGGAAGAAAAGGGAAGATTAGGGTTTCAAACCTAATCTAGGGTTTATAAGCTTGTAAGCTTGGGTTTTGAGTCTAAACACGGGTTTAGCACTTATTTCTCATCTCATACATCATCCCTAAGGTCTTCCTAATTCCTTCATACTTTTATTTATTATGATTTTATGTGTTATATGTTAATTATGGCTAAATCACCACTAAGGACTTTTTAATATGTAAAATGAGTTTTCACTTATGTTTATGAATTTATGCACTTATTCTTATGTCATATGGTTATATATATCATGGAAAAATGAATGTAAAAGTATGTTAACATATGGTTTAAGTATAAACATGTTTAGGTATGTTTTGGTACACTTATTTACATGTCATATGGATGATAATATTATGTTAAAAGGAATGTATAAGTGTTTTAACATGATGCTTAAGAGTAAACATATATATGAACAAATTAGGGTTTCTAAAAGTTTTCTTATTAAATTAGATGTGAAAGTATTGCAAGGACTGTGCTCTTGATACTATGGACTCTCTTGGACAAAACATGACCTAATGGACCTAATATATGTAAGACATAAGATATTAAGGGTTCTAATGGGTTTGTAACAAAGTGGTAAAGCTAAAAAGTCCTAAAAACAAGTTTTAAACACATTTTTGAAAAAAATATCTTAGGGGCTGTTTAAGATTCGAAATTTACATATATGTTTTATGATTTTATAAAATACTACATGTCACAAGGATCGAGGGTGTCATAATGAACTCGAAAAACGATTAATAACGAAGAGATTACGCTTATTTACAAGTTTCCGATAGGTATCTTTTTAAAACAATTTTTTCTAAAGTACTATTCATTTACTGAAACTTATTACTTAATAAACATCAATACTATGATAATAACTTTCATTACTCGGAACGTGTTCGAAAGAATCGCTAAAAACGGAGCTATAACGAATAAGATACGACAAAAACGGGTTTTACGTTAATTAAAAGTATAAAAATGATTATATAGCTGTTATGAACAGTAAAACACTATTCATCACAGAATCTCAAAAACCTAAAAATGTGATTTTATGATCACTAGTCTTAATACGAAAGCTAATGGGCGTTATGAAAACACGAGAAACGGGCTTAAAACGACAAAGTTATGTCATTTTTACTAAAGGCGTAATTATAAACGTTTTTACTTTATAATGACGATTTCACTTAAACAAATAGATGGTGATATAGCTATATATATATATATATATATATATATATATATATATATATATATATATATATATATGTGTGTGTGTGTGTGTGTGTGTGATCGAAGTGGTTTTATATTACTAGGGAATTTCATAATGAGGCTTCTTCGGATGGCGTATTGACGAGTTGTTGGATTTACGATTTAAAGTGTCCTAACTCCTCGTACGTCATGTCATGACCTCTTAAATTATGATAGCCCGAACGATAGTACGATGATAACTATATAGGATTATATACAGTTGTTGTTAGACAACGTGCTTGAATACTGATTCGACCTATATTAACTAGGTTGCATTCGAGCGTTAGCGTGACGCGTTTTTACTTGGGATATTTTGTTATCAATTTACTCACTCAAGGTGAGTTCATAGCCCCATGTTTTACAATTATTAAATTACAAGTTTTTGGGGTGAGAAACATATGCATGTTTTACAAATTGGACGCAAGTGTACATTTATCATGATTACGTTTTGCCTAAGTAGCGATAACCCACTATGCCCATGAATCATGAACTGTCAATTACTGGAATGTGAGCGCGAATGATTATAGATAGATCTATTTGGGATTGACCTCCCCGTTCGGGTGACTAGCTATCACTAGAAACGAACGTATATCATGTCGGATACTGGATGTTACGGGTTGAACATCATCACGGGCAGTGTGTTATATTTTTGTATTGTATTCAATTATGTCGAGCTTCGGTGTCATGAGCTAGGTAAACGTAAATTACATTTAGTGATGTCTGCATCTGTTGCATTATCACTTGGGAAAGTTTGCTGTCCTGCATATACGTTCTACATCACTTCCTTTGATAAATTCAAACTTTATGTTGACGTTTTTAAATGGCAATTTTTTTCTGGTCATTAAGCACGAGTGTGCGAAGGATACATTGGTGGTTATTTATGAGACATGCATTAACAGATTTAGTCTCATTACATTTTGTGTATCTGATATGGGCTGGATATCTTTGTAATAAATAACAAATGTAAACAAGTAAAGCTTCGGGCTTTTGTATACTCATACTTTATTAATCAATGTTCCGGTTTTAAACGACTTTTTGGTCGTTCTTATATTATCTTGTGTTGTTGTTTCGGAGAAGTAACACGCCCCGGTCCCTATTCCGCTGCGACCCATTTGGGGGTGTTACACTTTAAGTTGGGAACTGTTCCAACGACAGAAGGAAGATGATTATGTCTCTTAAATTGCTTGGAAGAATAAGTGTGATGCTGAAAATATTGTGGTTCAAAACAAAACTCGTCTTGTGGCAAAAGGATACAGGCAGGAAGAAGGCATTGATTTTGAAGAGTCATTTGCTCCTGTTGCTCGTCTTGAGGCTGTTCGGATGTTTATTGCTTATGTTGCTCATAAGAATATCACTATCTTTCAAGGAGTTAAAACGGCTTGTTCTAATTGGTCCTTTGAAAAGAAGAGCATGTCAGCCAACCTGAAGGGTTTATTGATCCAGAATTCCCAGATCACGTCTACAGGTTAAAAAAAGCTCTATACGGTCTTAAGCAAGCACCTCGTGCATGGTATGACAAATTGTCTTCTTTTCTAATTGAACATGGTTTCACTAAAGGTATTATTGACCCGACTTTATTCACACGACGTCACGGGGGAGACATATTACTTGTTCAAGTTTATGTTGATGACATTATTTTTGGATCAACAAATCTAGATTTTTCAAAACGTTTTGCAAACCTAATGAAAAATAATTTTGAAATGTCAATGATGGGTGAACTAAAGTTCTTTCTTGGACTTCAAGTTCATCAATCTCCCCGTGGCATATTCATAAGTCAGTCACAATACGTGATTGAATTGTTAAAGAAACATGGTCTGGATGAGTGTGTCTCCATGAGCACACCTATGGCAACTGAGAGGCTGGATGCTGATTTACAAGGCACTCCTACTGATCAAACGACTTATCGTCGCATGATAGGAGGGCTTATGTATCTAACAGCCAGTCGTCCAGACATTGCTTTTGCTACTTTTGTATGTGCTCTTTATCAAGCACGTCCTACGGTCAAACACCTTAAAGAGGTTAAACAGATCTTTTGGTACCTAAGACAGTCCTATAACATAGGACTATGGTATCTAAAGGATTCTGGATTTGAACTAATTGCATATTCAAATGCGGACCATGCATGATGTAAAGTAGATGGTAAAAGACATCAGGGATGATTGCAATTTCTAGGTGGAAAGCTCGTAAGTTGGAGTTTGAAGAAACAAGATTGTACTACGGTCTACTGCTGGAGGCTGAATATGTTTCCTTGTCTGCATGTTGTGCACAAGTCATTTGGATGCGTACACAACTACTAGACTATGGATACAAGTACAACCGGATTCTGATGTATTGTGATTCCAAGAGTGCCATTGCTATCTCATGCAACCCAGTCCACATCTAAGCAATACACATAGACTTCTGGTATCTATTTTATTAAGGAACATGTTAGTTGGGTATGTGGAAACTTTACTTTGTCAGGACAGAATACCAACTTGCGGATCTATTTACCAAAGCTCTTCCAAAAGAACGCTTTGAGTATCTAGTTCATCGCATTGGTATGAGATGTATGACTCCAACACAATTGGAAAGCCTGACAAAGTCATCTTCTTAAAAAGATCATACATCAAAAACATGTAAATACATTTTTCAAAAACAAAAGAAAAAGTTGAAAAATATAAAAAAAAATCAAAAAGATTTTTCATATTAAAAAAACATAATTTAAAGATCACATGATTAGATTCATGATTCCAAGTTTTTATAAAAAGCTTTCAATTGAAAATACGGAATCATAATCTGAGGGGGAGTAATTGAAAATTTTTCATTCATATACATCATTTCGGAAATAAAATAAAAACAATGATCTCTCAAATAAACTGAATTTGAAAAATGCTATATTTTCAAGGGGGGGTTTTTATTTTAAACTCAAACATCTTCATTTTCGGACTACGTGCTTAGTATGATTTCATTCCAAGGGGGAGTTTTTGATAGCATTGGTCAACTTTTGAAAAGTCATTCATTATTCGAGGGGGAGTTTTTGAAAATTTTGAAAATCAAAATTCGGAAAATATATGAATCAAATTCGGAATGTAAAACTAAAGGGACTGAAAGTGTAATTTCTGAATCTTTTTCGGTTGCTATAAAAGGAAGAAATGATTTTCATTTTAACTTTTCTTTCACCGAGTCTTTTATCGAGTTTGAGAGGAAAATTCAAAAACGATTTGGTTCGAGGCTTCTAACAGCGATTAATTATTACTTTTTCTCTCAACGTAGTTAAAATATTTTAAAGTCAGATTTTTATGTGTTTTCACCTTATCGATCAAGTTTTCCTAGTTATGTCTTACTGAATTGTGGTAAAGCTCATAACTGTGATAAATCCAGAGTTATAATTTCGTATTTAAAACGTTAAAACTCGGAAAAGATTAATGATGTCGAGTTGTGATGATCGAGGTGCTTTGATTGATTGAGGTTTACCGAGTGTGACGTTTACCGAGTTTACTATATTGTTTAATACAACTTTAATGGAGTTTGTACAATAAAAGTGAAATCAAGGTCGATAATAAACAATGTTTATAAAGAATTAAGTGATTAATGGCTTAGGAATGGCTAACAAATCACTAAAAATGAAATTCGGAAGTATATGGTGTTCATCAAGTTTGTGTTTTATCGAGTTTGATTGTATGTCTAACTGTTTGGAGTCTGAAGTTGATAATAGAACATAAAATGAATCGAGTTTAGTTTATACATAAGTTAAAAAGAATCATGGTTTATCTAGTTTGTGAAATTCAGTAGAAATACATTTGTGGAAACATGAAGTTGTTTTGCGAAAGAAATAATTTTGATGATTAATGCTTGTGATGATTAATGCTTGAATGTCTGTGGAACAAAAAGATAAGTTTCTCATGTGTGGTGAAAACATCAAATAATTTTGAAAAAGAAATCAAGTTTCTATAAATTCTAAACAGTGGGACATATATATCTATTAGTAATTGTTTAAGTGGACTAAGTCATGTCCGGTTCCGGCCGTTTTCTGCAATGAACAGAATGAGGAGTGAGTGACTTAGTGTCCATTCAATTATTGAATTAGATATGTTTGTCTTCATTGTTTAGAAATCATGACAAAAAGTAAAAGTTCAAAATTTTTTATAAACTTTAATCTGAAAATCCAAATCTCAATTGTTTAAGTGGACTAAGACATGTCCGGTTTCGGCCGTTTTCTGCAATGAACAGAATGAGGAGTGAGTGTCTTAGTGTCCATTCAATTGTGGGTTTGTGATTATCAAAAAAGTTTTTGTCAAAAGATTTCTAGAAAAAGTTCTCAAAATCTGTTTTGATGTTAAAATGATACTATTTCACAAAACAATTTTAAGAAGTTGAATGATTTCTCTTTAATGTTTAGTAAAAGAGTCTTGATTAAAATCAAAAGAGAAATCTTTATCATTCTTGAAAGAGTATCATGTCACAAACAATTTCTGGTGAGGATATTCTAAAAACAGAAAGAGAGAACAAAATCCATACGCGAAAAAGCAAATCAAACGTGTGTTTGAAAAAGAATTGCCAGAACATATAAAATAGACAGAGTGGAAAAAGACAAAAATGTCAACAGAATTATTTGTTACCTAACATCTTGATTTTATTCATTCAGTAATCATCATGGCACAACAACAACATGCAGCTGATGTTCATCCAGACGAACTTTGTCCTCCGAACAAATGATATGATCTTATGGATGCTAACAAGAAAGTTGATCTTGAACATGTGCAATGCCCACCGGAAAGCAAAATTTTGACAAACATCATCAAGAACCATCCATTAAGATTTAGCATTGCAGCTTCTTCCCCCGTACCATGGATATATATGGCACAGTTCTGGCATACTCTGAAGGAAGACGGTCCAAAGTATAGGCTCAGATTTATGCTAGACAAGAAAGAACCATAAACATATGTATCTTTTTCAACACTGCCACTTTTAACATTTCCTTTGACAGAATCAAATTGAATATTGCTATTAATTTGATCATCATTAATGGCGCTGTTAATAATTTTAGTATGAGTTGGATACATTTGTTCATCATTCTCATTGATGGATGAAGATTGTACATCACTTACAAATGCAGACTCATAGCTTGGCTCATCATCAGAATTTTGATCAGTTGGTTGAATTCTGGCCAGTAAGCATATGTTTGCACTAAGTTCTTCAATTTCTTCTATCCTTGAAGCATCAGCAAAGAGAAAATCATTCTGCTCATCGGTAAGAATTACACCGGCTTCATCCTGTTTTGCCAACAACATTTGCTCCATGAAATAATTTGAATCACGAACCCTTGGCTTGGGATAATTCCTAGCCTAATGTCCTTTTCCACCGCAGTTATAGCATTGACCCGTTGAAGTATTGCCTGGAGTCGGAGTTTGAACAATCCTTTGAACATTTGCAGTCTCATTTGTAGCATTTATTCCCTCAACAAATTCTCCTTGAACATAAGCTCGTCTATTATTTCTTCCAACATTACCAAAATTTCTGCTTTGAATATTCACCCTGTCACCTTGAATGACTGCTTGATTTTTGGTATTAGACGAAGCACAAAAATGATTGTTTGTTGAATTAGAGAAATTTTGATTAATGGCTTTGGCAAGTAACAACATAGCAGATGCTTGGGGATCTTCAGAATGGTTGTGAACATCATCCTGCTCATACTCTTCATCATAATCAACTACAGATGAAGGATGTGTCACATAATAAGAAGAGGTGTTTCTGGAAGATGAACCCGTGTGTGCTACTAGAGCCAAAGGATCATGAGACTTTTCTAACTTCTTTGCCCTTGAAGCATTAACCAATTTCTCAAATTGCGAAAGATAATCAAAAAGATCATCGAACGAATCAACTGTCAATCGCTTAGCCAAACGAACTTGAGTCACATATTTCAACCATTCCGGTTGCAAACTATTCAGAAACTTTGTGTTAACTGAAACAGTTGGAAACTTCATGTTGTTTCGTTCCAAATCATTCATTAACTGAGCAAAACGATTGTAGACTGAAACTAGTGACTCTCCTGGTTCAGCAACAAATTGATCAAATTCATTTGTAAACCGCGTTTCTCTGTCAACTTGGTTTTGTATAGTTCCCCTCATCAAACGTTCAACACGAGCCCACATTTCCTTGGCCGTCTTACAAGAATCCACAGAATTGTAAATCTCATTAGGAATAGAAAGAAGAATCATATTCATGAGTTCCATTTCCGCATCATAGTACAATAAGTCATCTCCTTGAAGATCCTCTACTTCTTGCAACCTTGGTATTGTTGAACCTGTAGGTGTGATGTTCCTAAACACATAAGGGCCATCTTCTAGTGCTTTGAGAAGCCACTTCCGGTTTTCCCTCTTGCGATTAAGAAATCGTTTGAATCTACTCGCCCAAGGTATGTAACTACCCCTTTCAAGCATGGGTGGCCTAGTCTCAGAACCGGCATCAGCAAGGGATTGTTGGTATGTTTTGGATGTCGACATGTCTTAAGATTCAAAGATTGGATCTTTTTAGACGAATATGAGTGAGATTTGTGAGAAAATATCCAAACTCGGTAACAGTAGTCAAATTCGGTAACACTGTTCACGGACAACAAGTAATCTGAAAACGAATACCCTTCTCGAACAGTACACTATCAAACTCGGAAATCTTCAAATAATAAACTCGGTAAACTGCAAACTACTCAAATTCGGTAACACTATTCACTATAAACTCGGTAAGCCTAAATTGTTAAAATCCAACAGTTATGAATTATTAATAACCACAAATTCGATGAAACCGAATTTTATGATGACTAGATAATCCAAGTGTTCTAAAAACTCAAATTCGATGAAACCGAATTTGATTGCCGAGTTTAGTAAATCTTGAAAAACCGATATTTAACACTTCAAAACACGATAAAACCGTGAAATGAAAGTGTAAAATGACTTGTAAAGCTTATTACCGAGTTTATACTTAGTAAAATTCCCTATATCACAAATTCGATGGAACCGAATTTGTGAACTTAACAAACTCGATAAAACCGAGTTTAATACCGAATTCCTAATAAACGATTTTTGATAGAACCAAAAGATCGAATATATCTATTACACTGATATTTCGTACTGAAATTGCTAAATTTACAAGAAAAAGTCTTCCGAAACTCAAAACCACTCTACCGAGAATGCAAAGCTTCAACCGAAAATCAAAACCACACTTCCGAGAATGAAATGAACACTTCCGAGAACACAATAACGTCCAAAAACTCGAAATCACAGCCAAAATCAATCTCGAAACCTCAATAGCACCAACCGAATTCGGAAACCATCACTTCTTGATTCTCGGTCGAACAAAATCACGCACAAATCAAGCACTCTACTTCTCTATTGGCGATTGATACCACTTGATAGGTCACATGAATCTTGAATCAATCATATCAACATGTAAGATTAGAGAGAATGAGGGCAAGTAAAGGGAAAATTCAAATCTTATTATGGAGGGAAAATGAGAGTTAATTACAAGGGCATCACCCTCTAATGAAGATTAGAGGGCTATTTATAGGCAATGGGAGGGAGGCTTCCCTTCCTTATTTTCCTAACTTGTCAATACTAGTCCCTAGACTTTGGTTATTATGCTATTTCTTACTTAAAGCATAATAAACCTTATTACAAGCTATATTAAACTAAACAAAATAAAGTCTAATAACAAAATATAATAAAACCACATAATCGACACTTTTCTAATCCTACACCATAATGAGATGTTGAGAAACTATGCCACTTCAGGAGTATGTGCATCATACCACATTGATCAGATGCAAAACTTCTTGAAGAATGACATTATGTGGGAAAGCAGAAAAGAAATCTTAGTCTCACCATATCCACAAAAGCCCACACCAGTTGTTCAAAGCTGCCAAAGAGATCCTAAGGCTCCTACACTATCTGTGGTTAATCAAGATCTATTGTACTTAGAGAAAGGAAACTCAGGACCTGATAAGATTGTGATGTCTCTACATAAGTTTCCTGTAGTTATATTTCCTGATGATGATATTGAAGAAAGAACTTCCAAATGGGTAGACAAATGTGTGAAGAAGTTTAATCCTTATGCTCGATACAATGTCGAACATTGGAAGAATCCACATGCAAAGATCTTCTACATTAAGAAACAAAAAGAACCCAAAAAGTCAAAGGAAGTAGTCTACTCAAATTCAAAGATTGTTCAAATCATCAAGACTTATTGGGAACTAGGACATGAGCACAAGTTTATAATAGAGATTATTGCAAGAAGAGCAAATGGTAGCATAGTGTTAATCACCGAGTCAGATTACAAGAACCTTAACAAGAATGATATTGAGGATTTGTATCTACTAATTGTTAATGGTAAGGTAGATGACTATGCTGAGACTGGACTGCTATGGTCATTGTCTGTCTTCATCAAGAGTACAGTAATTTGGGAAATAGTACATGATTTCCAACTAGGTGTGGAAAGCTATCAACAGAAGGTCAATCTTATTGCACCAACAATTACTTTCCTAGGCATTGAGAAGTATAAGATGTTCTCCATCGTCTCTGAACCAATATATGTCATTATATACAAGAATAGCAAGAAAGAAAAGAGAGTGATGAGACATCAAGAGGTTCATAAGTTCTGTGATGCTACATTGAAAAGAGTCTTGGAAGGGTTGAAAAGCTATAATAACAATGTGAAGCATGGTTATGTGACTCTAAGTCTCAATAAAGAAGATGATGAATACATGTAATTGTTTGAGGAAGAGATTGAAGAACGGTTAAAGCATCGTGATCAGATGAGACGTTGGGAGATGTACGTGAATGGAAGACCACTAGGATCAAGAAGGGAACGCACAGAATAATCGACCCTTAGGGGGAGATTGTTAGAATCATAAAAGTGTCGATTATGATACTTTAAGTAGTTTTATTTATTATTAGTGTTTAGTCTCTATTTTATAAAGTAGAAAGTAGTTTGTAATAAAGAGAAATATGCTAAAAGTAAAAAATAACATATTATCCAAAGAATAAAGACTAGATTACAAAATTAGGAAACTAAAAGAAGGGAAGCTTACCTCCCTCTCCTATAAATACCCACCAAATCAACATTAGGTGGTTAAGGCTTATAACAAACTTACTTTCCCTCTCATTTCTCTTTTTTATAAAATTTGAAAAATTATGAAAGTCTTGCCTTCCTCTCTTAATTCTCTATATTCTAAACCTTTCTAAATCGTGTGATTTAAGATAAATCAAAACCTAACCAGGCTAAACACGACCATTTTTACGGTTATACCACGAACCCAACTTCACTCTTGGAAGCAATTCAACCATTATGTCAAATTGAATTTCTAGTGTAATAGGTTCTCCAGTAGTCAATCTCATGTTAGACAAAATAAAATTCCTATATTTACCTAATGGAGTGTATCAAAGATAAATTTTGTATTGAATTTTTCCTGCAGGGCCTAATATGACTCAACTAACATGCTTTAATTCCGGTTCACATAATCTTAATCAAGATGTGTGAAATTATAGGGTTGAATGGGAGAGAAAGCAAGTTGTTATAGTTTTAAGAAAGAATGAGTCATCTATAACCTAGGAGTATGCTTAAGAGTGAAAATGTGTAATGTACTATATTGAGGGTGTTCAAAGAATGCACCGTTGCATTTCTTTTAAGAAATATATCCAATTAAGGTTACTTACCTCATAGATCTTGTGAATGTTTCTTTGTAGAAATAATGATGATTTACTAAAGGTTGGTTACTGACTGGCCGGATTCACACCGTAAATATATATAATATATAACAAAATATAAAATATATAAATAAGTGTAAAAACCAGCAATCAATGATACCGAGAAGTAGTATAGAGCTTTCCCGGGTCGTAAATCCCCAACGAGGCTGGAATGGTAAATCGATACGATCGAAGATTTGAGTTTGAAGGAAGGAATGAGTTTGGGAAGTTGAAAAAGTCAAATTAAACAATAACGAACTAAAACGTTTAAGAAAAACCTAGAAATTATGAAATTAAACTAGAAAACGAAGGCCCGAATCCCGAACAAAAGGGGGAAAACCTAAAATCTTTAAAAATAAGCCTACGAGAAAGAAATTTTCGCCTTCATTAAACTACTATATGGACCAATGAACGAAGAATGAAAAAGACTAGACCGAAAACGGAGTTCGTTTGACCCAAAAACGAGTCAAAACAAAATCCCGTACCCGGACCGTGCTTTAAAAAGTAAAAAGTTGTAAAAATGACCCTACGAAAATTTTTATATTTTTCCTACAAACTAGATGGTAAAAGAAAATTTTCTAAAAAAGCAAAATATTTTTTTGATAATTTGTATTTTTGTATGAATAAATAAACTTTTAACTTAAATTAAATTATAAAAAAATATTAAAATGATTCACGAAAAAATTCTGAAATTTTTTTCTATAAATACTTCATACTATAATAGTTCCTACGAATAATGAAAAAACACAGTTTGCTTAACAAATAAGCCCGTAAATAAGCTGAACAACTTATTAGCTTATATGTCACAAAGTGACTATAAGTACCACTGCCCTTGAGTCTATAACGAAAAAAGACCCCAAGGGCGCCAGTGGTAGAGTCAATTTATTTTTGTGCGAGGTGAAAAAGGGGAATGTATCGCTGGTCCGGGTTCGAGTCTTGCTCCCCGGACCAAGTGTCTTCCCCTTTTTTTTTTTTTAAAACTCAAAGAAGCAAAGTTGTTAAGACTCCGTGGGGATTATCAACTTTGTAGAAATGAAACTAAAAGGTAGGCGGGCAAAATTTCTAGAATTTACACTACAATGAAAATAGTTAACCTTGAACTATTAATTATATACAAAACAGACCCTACGACATGGCTTATTTTTTAGCTTATTAAAAAGTGAGATTTAGCAAAAACTTAAAACATGAAAGTTGTTAAACAGCTTATTCTCTACAACATTAACAAAAGGACTTTCAACTTTTGACCACAGAATAAGCTAGAAAATAAGCTGAAAGATGACAGCAAGCTTAAATGGCAAAATTGCTTAAGACTTGAACACATAAGCTAAAGAAAAAGGGAAATAAGCACACTAACTATCTAATCTTAACCTAAAAGCTACTAGGACACAATTTGAGCTTATGGGATAAGCTCAATAAGCTAAAATCAAAACTTAAGCAATCCTTATGCCTAAGTTAAACTGAAAACAGCCAAGTGGCAAGATTGGGCTTAAAAATAAGCAACCAAATGAGCTTATCAAGGGCTGAAACTTTGAAGACTTATACTAGGGCTTATAAGCTCTTAAAATAAGCCAAATACTTGGGCTTAAGTTGGCTTAAAGGCTGAGAACAATAAGCCTAAAGTTCCCCCTTTGCACCAGGGGAACTTTAAGGCAAAGCTCAAGGGCTTATTTGACAGCTTATTTTAAGCTGTCAAATAAGCTCTAAAATCACAAATAAGCTCAAACAGATTGAGTGCTATAGCCAAAGGGCTTGTGCACCAATTTTGAGCTTTTGAAAATTAATTTTACTTGCTTATTTTTGACTATGAAAAAGGTGTTTGGGCTTTTTACAAACTGTGACAGAAATGATTGAGTTAATTTGACTCACAAAGTCAAAAGGACAAAGGGTTTGTGACAGCCCTCTTTTAACACACAAATCACACACTTTTTTGATGTACAACCCAAACCACAAGTGCTTAATCAAATAAGCACTTGTGGGTTACTAAAAACTTCACAGTTTTGAACATGGTTTTTAAAAAACTTAGAAAACTATTTTACAACTAAAAACTTTCTAAAAACAGCTTGAAATAGCTTAAAAACTTAAACTAAAGTTAACCCAAATACCTTAACCCATGCAAAAAGCCTTTTTGACCCGTTTTGGTCTTGTGCCAAACACCCCTTTATCTCAAAACTGCCAAACCAAAGGGGAATTAAAATCCATTTTTAAGCTAAAACTTAAAAAACCTTTTATCTACTCTTACTTATTTTAACCTATTTAAACTATTTAAAAGCTAAAAATCCTAGCTTATTAAGAAAAATAAGCTAGTTTCTCTACTAGCTTATACTACACTTATGACAGTTTTTGAGAAAAAGCTAATGTGACACTAAATTATGCAATAAAAACTTACAACAGTCAAATAACAACTTAAACTAATGTGTTTACAAAGATTAAAAGCAAATAAGCTAAAGGTTTAAGCTAAAAGATAAGCTAAATGAAAAATAGAAAATTGAGACCTTGGATTTTTGTTGTCTCAGAACCAAGGCCACTCTTTCTGAGTGAGTGACCTAAGAAACCTGTCCTAATGGCTCCTTAGCCTCTAAACCTGAGCAATAAGCTCAATAAGCTCTTGGGAGCTTATTACCTCAAATAGCTTCCAAAATACACTCACTTGAACTTTTATGAATTGAATTCAAATTAAAACAATATAAAAGAGCTTATAACAAATTTTAAGCTGAATTAGAGCTTATTAGAAAGAATAAGCTCTAATGAGCTTATTGAGAGCTTATTGAGTAAAAAGGACTTAATTTTTCATTAAAATTGAGAATTACAATTGCATAAAAGACATTAACTTAAAAGCACTTCAAACTACAATAAAAACTTAATAAAAACTGAATAAACTTGAAATTAACTTGGAATATGGTTGCCACAATGGCTTACAAGGCTTTTATAGCCGAAAATCTACACTAGGTCTTCTTTTCTCTCTTTCTTCTTGTTGTGCTTGTTTGTAGACACACAAACACAGGTGTGTTTGTTTTGTGAGAGTGTTAAACCTCTAATCTTGGCCCTTCAATCTTCAAAATTCAATCTAAGCCGTCGAAATGGGTCTTGGGGGATGTGGGATTGCCAAGTTGGCACCTTTGTAGCTGGGAAAGGTGGTGGAGGAGGGGGAAAATGAATATCCAAGGTGGGGGTGAAGGTTCATGGGGTAAAAACGGGTGTAAACACCCGTGAGTGTTTTTGGGGGGAAAAAGAAAGCGGGAAAAGAAGTTGGTTATAACAGAGTGAAAGTTTCACCATTTGGCAAAGATAGTCCCTCTAAGTTAATTGTGTGTTTGCACATTTCGTCCCTGTGGTTATATAACTTTTGGGGACTTGGCAAAACAAGTCCCCAAGAGTTATATAACTCTTTGCATACATGGTCCTTGTGGTGTACAAGTTAGGGGGATTGGCAGTTTTGCCCCCCCACTTGTCACTTTGAACAAATTGCAAAATAAGCCCTTGTCTTCATTTTTCTCTTTTTTTCTTCTTTATATATAAGTTTAGGGATTGACAATTTCAGTCCCTAAACTTATATTTCTTTGACTTTGGCCTCGGGGTTGACTTGGGTTGACTTTGACTTTGACCAGTTGACTTTTCTGTTGACTTTTTGACTTGATTGACTTTCCGGCTTTGATTTGGCTTTGTCTTTCACAGTCTTTTCCATTCCGAGTCCGGTTTTGTCGTTTTGGCTTTGTTTTTCGTCCTTTTCTTGGTTATCCGTTCCTGCACAATACAATTAGCAAAACAAGCGTATATTTGGCATTTTAAGTCCGTTTTTGGTTATTTTAGCTCGTTTTTAAAGGTAAAAGGTATGTGTAATTAAGCACATACCAACACTTCAATGGGAACTTCCAGCACCATTTATTTCACTTCCTGACCAGGTTGCAAAAGTTCAAGCAAGGCTAAAGACTTTAGATGCCCTTCTAAGTCTCTTCATCAATGTCATAAATGCCTTGAACAGGTCCTCTAAGGCTCTTGAAAACACAACTCAAGCTAGAGATACTAGTGTTCCTTCAGCTGGCCAAGCTAGCACTATGCCTACTGAGGGGGAGAAGAACACACAAGCAACAATCTCCCAGCTTTTTCAAAAAGCAACTGAAAGACAATCAAGCAACCCCCAACCTAATGTAACAACAACTACACCTCCACCCATTCCTCCAATCATCACAAGTCTACCAAAAAGCTCCACTCAAACTGAGGGGGAGCACACTAAAAGGGACAAAGGCAAAAAGATCATGTCCCCAAAAGTGACTAAAGAAGAAAATTCTAACAGTGGCTCTGATAATGATGAAACAGATGAAGTGCCTGGTCAAATGACTCGATCCTCTAAGGTATAGAAACTAAAAAGATTTAACTATGTCACTGATGGTGGAAAACATGTTCATCTTTCTAAAAAAGACATCAGTCAACAAAAACAAATAGAGGAAAAGGCAAAAGCTAAAGAAGCTGCACAAGAAAAAGAAGCAAGAAGGGCTGAATTAATTAATCTTCTTGGCCAAGAGGTAGTGGAGCAGTGTTACAAAAATAAAATCAAGCATGATAAATACTGTGATAAAATGCTAAATAGAAGAGCAACATTAAGGATCACAAATTGTGATATCCGTACAAGAAAGGGTCCAATGGCTCTTAAGGTGTATAGAGAAGATGATAAAAGTGAAATCATTACTGATTTCAGAGCCAATAACCTACACCTTATAGAATGGAGAGAAGTCATAATAGACTGTCCAAACAAAAAAGGCAAAGGATAGGAGCGTATCTATGGGCTAATGCAAGAAAGACTTGACTTCCTTCACAAATCTAAAGCTGAACTAGGAATCAATTTGGACATTCCTCTCAGTCAGCAAAACCCTTTGCTAAAGCTGAATGATCTTGTAAACAGAAAAAGAAAGAATGCTGATGAATTTCATGATTTCTTTGGAGCAACCAAAAGGCTCAAATCATCAGTTCCATATGAAGATCATATCATCCAGTAGGTAATGTGCTTAATGAACATGTTCTTGGTATGATTATGTTCACCTCACCCCACAGACAGGACTTTATTACCATTGAAGACTACAAGAATCTCCCAGATACAATGCTCTATTTTGTACTAGGGATCTTCTTTAGACTTCACCAAGGACCAGGGCTTGATGATTACACCAGGTCCTTCAGTACCCTCCTGCTTGCTAAAGCTGATAAGAGAAATCTAAACCCACTAAAGCAGATGAGGACCATTAAGCAGCTAAGGCAGTAGAATGTAATCTTGTGTAATAACTTTATCTTTTGTTTACTGATTTGTAATGAAAGTTAGAAGTAAAGATTATCAGTTTATGTTGTTCAATGTTTATCAGTAGTGTAAGAAGAAGTTGTATTGCTCACTTACTACTGATCAAAAAAACTTAGGCTATTTGTATATTTAAATAAGGAGAGATTGTTAGGTTAGTTTGTGACCCCTTCAGTG
The DNA here is from genome assembly GCA_026074375.1 of Tanacetum coccineum. NCBI lineage: Eukaryota > Viridiplantae > Streptophyta > Magnoliopsida > Asterales > Asteraceae > Tanacetum > Tanacetum coccineum. Next base: position 9,259 of record BQNB010084537.1, on the reverse strand, counting down.
TCTTAGTAGATTTAAACATAAAATCCCCTAAGTATAAAGAAGCTGAAGGATGTCCAGCTTCAGTCGCTGAAGAAAAGCTTCAGCTCTAGTTCTTTGGATAGTTAGAAGATCAAAGTGTATCTTCACTTTAGTTTATGCAGCGGTACAAAAACTAAAGAATGCCTTAGCAAGAGCTCCAGTCTAGCTTGGCTGACAATTCCAAGATGGACATTGTTTATCTCCTTAAAGAGATGTTGATACCAAAATGACTCATCTTCTAGAAGGGTTTAACAAGGCAGGCGGGAAAAATATTGCTTTATATCAAAAGGATTAAAGCAGATCTCCTTGGGAAAGTAACTTCTAAAGAGTTGGTATAAAAGTACATTACTTTACCTTAAAGGACAGTACCTTTATACTAGGTAGCATGGGTGCAACCACCCCATTTAATGCTTGCCACATAGTATTAGGTTAACTTGTAAACCCTAATCTCTTTGCCTATATATGGAAAGAGATATTGAGACATTTAAGCTAACTCTTCCAATTAATGCGAAAAGCATTAAAGAGCTCTGTGTCTCTCAAACAAACTGAACATGACCACTGGAGCTTCAGTTTGTGTCAAGTAGTTTGTTTTCTCTTTCACTTAACTTTGGTTAAGTGTTAGAGTTCGAAGAAGATAACAACCCAATTGTCATTTAACCACCTTTCTATTCCGTAAGCAAGGTATGTCATAGATTCTTTATTTGATTCTAATAAAAATCTATACGTAGAAAAGTACTCATGTGTGTTTTAAACCTGTTCTTTATATTACTTTAATATATCTGTTTAAAACTCACTTTGTTGCTATGGAATGTGAATAGATTAACTTGATAAACCTTATATCACATTCCAAGGGACCAACATTCTCTAAAGAAATTGGTGAAACATTCATTTTCCAAGTTATTTAGAAAGTAATTGTATGGTCACAACGATCATTTCTTGATCTATCTTAGTCGTTTCAGATACCTAAACTACCAAACTAAACCAAACATCTTTGACCTACAAAAAATTAATCTGATGAGGAGCTTGAGGCTGCCCTCAAGTCATAGCAAGTCTATTACCATTTCAATGCCACTGGGACACTTGATGCGCCAGCATTGTCCAAGATGGTCATTGCTCATTATGGGTTTCATGATAAGGAAGGCCACTACCATAGAAATGGCCCGTTACATATGGTTTCTCGTTATTCATTCTTTCCTTGTAGACCAAAATGTCCTAGGTCGAAAAGGCATCTAACCTAGCGTTTTGGACCATGTTTTCCTACCCAAATCATGCCTCCTGTAGCAAGAGCTTTTAGGAAATAGACCACTTTAAAATACACTAATTATCAGCATAACTCTTATATAGAATGATTCTACGATAGTATATCTTTTATATAAACAATTGTTACATTATATGTGATTTATATGCATGTATTAAAAAACAATCAAAGCTCAAATCCTAGAATCACAAACATATAATAGAATTATGGGTTTCATGATTTGTAAATCGAAATTAAAAACACATCTCAAAGAAATTACCCATCCGTAAGAGATTCAAGCTAAAAAAATAGAATTTGGTATCGCATAAACACCCTATATCTTGTTATCTTCTATTAATTTAATACCTTTCAAACTTGTGAAAAGGGAATGTCATGGAGGCGTCGATGATTTAAGGATGAATGTGTTGGTGAATACAGGAAAAGGAGCTCGTGTTTCTAAAATAATTACATTCTTAGTCCAAAATTATGAAACATTTGCATTCAAACCCATGCTTATTTTTAAGTTTTTTTTGTTTATGTGAGTAACAAAAAGATTTGATACTAAACGACCATCATGTACAGGCACAATTCTTGTTTTTCGATTTTTGCAAGACTATAGACCCTCCTGACTCCTAACTGATACTTTTGTCTCTTGAAGTTTTGCTCTATCGAGTGTCTCCAACTTATTTGTGATATACTTTTAATTGTGGCCCTTTTGGGACATCAATCAGTTATGGATCCGTAAGGGTGTTTTTGAGTTCAGGTTTTTTGGGTTATTATGGTTGAGAATTTTTTAAGGCAAACCAAAATTTGAATTCGATACGGTTTACATTTGAACCAGAAGACCTATATACGCCACTGGCTGCATCACATTTGATTATTATTCACTTAAATCTCAAAAGCATTTTGTGGCCACATGTCATGCTAATGATTTAGACAAAGCTAAAGATAGTTGTTATGTTTCCGTTTGAGACATGCACAAAAAATGCTCATTTGCTAGTAAGCTTTCTAGATTTAATCACTCATGTAATTTTTAACAAGTAAAAGACAGACCTTTAGCAAGTAGATGTAACATATTGTTTAGAAGAGAATAAGTATAAAAGTTGAATAAGTGATTTGTTAAGCTTTATAGATTTATTGTAATTAGTGATCTCAAATTGTGTTTTAGGTGTTGTTACTCGTATGTACATAAGTCTTGCAAATAATAAAAAGGTTTTGTAATCATGTAATTAAAATATCTTATAATTTGTAGTATTTCACTTTTTAAAAGATAAAATGTGTAGAGTTTGAAGCTTTTACAAATGTATAGAGAAAAGTACATGCGTAATAAATGTTAGTGTATGCACGTCAAAGATGCAAATTACAAAGAGTACACATGATAATGAGTCAATTAATTCAATATCAACAACAAATTGTTAAATGTAGAGTGCACATCAAATCAAATTAATGCATTCAATATCAACTACTCATCTTTAGTATCGTAACACGATAAGCTTTTACAGTTTGGATTAGCTTATTAGTTTATAGTTGTATAAGTCTGGTATGTAGGAACCATCCTTAAGTAAGCTTAAAAAGCTACACCAAAAGTGATCCTTTGACATAGTCATACCTGCCCCTTCCAAGCCCGAAACACGGTCTGTGGGCCTAATTTTCCATTCATGCATCTCTGTACCATGTGGGTTAAAGAGAGCATACTCATGATAACCATTTATGTATGCTAGCAAAGTTGTGTCTGGATTATCATCTATGGATCTACTACTTTAAATAAATGCAATTCCCCCCTCTGATTGCCTGCACAGTAGCAAAATAAATACTATAAACATAGAAATTATAATCTCAAATTAATAGAGTAAGCTTGCCATCATGAGATTAGAGGAACTGATTGAATGAGTACTTGGGGAATGCAAGATATGCAACTTTTACCTTTGTCACAACCCATGAAGCAATAGGAACAGGATATCCGGCACTAAATAGCAAAATAGCACCACTGCCATTGTGTACTGCGGCCCCATCAAGCTCGGCTTTAGATGAGTCCGGAAACACGACAAGAACCGCTAAAAGGGAATCTTTTCCTGAACATGCTATATCTGCATATGATGTACAAAATTAAGTGGTTAAGTATAATGAAAACATCAAGAAACTTCTCATGAGCTTTCAACCAATCTTAACTTTGTTCTACTTACTTAGAGCAGTGCTAATCTATAATAATAATTAAAAAAAAAAACGAATTTTAATGATTACTGATTGGTGTTAGCTAGCCTAGATAAAATGCCTAAAAATGGGCCAGCAAAATGACCTTCGGTGTCAAGCTTGTATGACCAGTAAACTCCATACTGAGAGTTGTGGATTTGAACCTCAGGACGCAGATACAAGATAATTGGACTCTCCGATAAATGAAAGATTTACAATCGACTGCAAAACATTAGAACATAAGATTGAGCACATGTAAAAGATTGATTAATGAATAAGCTGATAGAACAAAGAGTGTTGCAATTCAAACACAAACTATAAGCTGTAATGTTCCCTTTTGACTGAAACAGCATAACATAACTAGAGGACCCACCTCGTGAGCAGACCCGATTACAGCCAAAAGAACATTCTTCTCTGGATCCCACAATGTGATAAAGGTTTCGGCAGCAACGGCCAATACAGAACCATCTGCAGAAAATGCATCAGTTGTCATAGGTTTCTTCCTGTATGAACCAACAGCATGGCATGCCCACCTAGCCCTTTGAGACAACTTCTCATTCCACTGACTTCCACGATTGCTGATCCATCCCCTAAAATATCATAAGAATTATACAGATGCATTTTCAAAAAATAGAAGAAAAAAATGTGATATCTTATTTTTTGGGTAAAGGGTTGCCCCGGTAAATATATTATCCAAAAAAACAACAGTTAAGTACAAATGGAATGTGGCTGAAGTACCACATTAACCTCAAGCTAAACAACTTGATAAACACCTAAAACTAGTGCTTATGACATGCCATAAAAATGTGATATCTTACCTTGAAGTCACCACCATAAGAAGCGCTGATAGCCATATCACGAGTAGGATGGAAAGCAATTGCGGAAACACCAGCATCACTGTAGTAAAATCATAAGATCATATGAGTTACATCTGCTTCGGGACAAATTTTTGGTCATAGATCTAGCAGCTAAAAGATTTTATGCAAGAAAAAAGGAACTACCTGTGTGGCTCATATATAACAGTTGACAAGCTAAAATCATTGTTTTGTGACCCACGTTCCCAAAACTTGAGTGTTACAAAGCCCCCTTATTCCTTCTTCAGCCAGTCTGGTTTCAACAGTACACATCACAGAGCCCTCCAATGAAAGTGCAACCCAATTTAAAATCCTCTGCAATCATGAAGATCATGAGTTGTATGATACAAACACTATACGTGCAGAAATGGTGTTTTAGTGGCACTCTCAAAGATGCAAGAACCAAATAAAAAGAAATACTGATTGTCAGTCCAATGATGAAGTAAACAATGAAGCTATATGTGTAATGTGTGACTAGAATATGGTGAATTTTAGGTTTAGCTGGATAAACCCCATCAGTAACATAGATACTAGTTGACAATGCTTGATCAATAGCCCTTACTACTTAAATACACCTCATTGATTAACGCTTCAGTGACAGTGTGCTTGCAAGACTCCAAAAAAATTGAGCCAAACAAAATGCTGAAATGGGCCCTCATAATTGTTATGCAGAGCTACACATTTGAGTAACCTTTTAGCAATGTAATCACCTAAGCGAGGCGTTTGAGCAAAACTATAAGTGGTTCATTTCGAGTACAGAATAATTATCTATAGATTATGTAGACATATGAGGACGAGAGTTCATACAATTACTTCTCTAATCAAAGCAGGAACTGAGTTCAGAAACATAAGTCTAGAAAAACTTATTGGTTGCTAATCTAAAAGGCAGAGGATGCTTAGAACCTAGGTAGCCCATTAAGTGGCCTTAAATAGCAAACGGGGAGAGGAGGCGATTAACGTCTAGGCGGCCACTTAAGCCGTCCAAGGTGGAGATTTATGGAACAGTCAAATATCAAAAAGTATTATTTCGCTAGTCAATGCCAATAACATTTATTTCAAAGCCAAACTAAGAAACTAAATACGAACAAAGAGAATATTGAGCTTCCGATTCAAGTTTCAATCTGTTGTTAGAAAACATAAAACAGACATCTTTTTAGGTAAAAAGAGAGATGGTATACCGTGACATCGTCACTTGGTTGATGATTTCTTTCACAGACCTGAACCTGCAATCAGCTACTATGAATAATTAGTGTCAATAAAACATTGATTTCTTTCAGACCTTAAATGGATATTTAACAAAACTATGATTACATATTAATGAAAAATCTATAAGACAACATAACAATTGACTAGTTTAGATTTTATTAAAAGACTCCGAAACAGTTGAAATCTCTAGTAACAGATTCCCCTCAGAAGAGGGTGTTGTGTCTGAGTCAATTAGAGCATGAACTCCAAGGCAATTATGCTTAAAGACGAAACACTTCAGCATACAAGTTGCAATCCTCAAAAAGATGGGGGGAGTTTTGGTTTTAAGAACATTTGGCACTTTAGATAAAAAGGTGACTAGGTTCAGAAAGTGCCAGTTGCGAACATGGGATTATAGCTTGTGTACCTCTGAAATCTCACTATCATCAAACAAGCTGTAGAACTGAATACAATAGTTCTCCGTGAGAACAGCAATGAAACCAGCAGAATGGTTTTGTACAAAGTGTTTTGCAAATAACAATTGAATTATGAACTACAAACTAAACAGTCGTTCTATGTGTAGTATACACCTAACAAAAAAAGCTTCAGCATGTATGTTGTTCTTTTCTAAACATGGCAAATATAGAGGACCTCCAGAGGGAAAAATTAGAAGAATGGCTGCACCCACAGGCTTCCATATCCGTTTCTACTATCAGGCAGCGGATTATCCACAACAGCCTACGACCAAAGGGAAAATATAACTGCATTAGAATCAGTAGCTTATTACACTAAATCATTGAACCATTGTATATTTATGAATAGACTGAGGTAAACAACACCATAACCATAAGTAAAGTGTCAATATACCACATAAACAGTTTTTAAGAGTTATAGTACCTTTACATTACTTGCATTTAGGGGTGTCAAATGGGTTAACCCGATAAGACCTTATAAGGTATATGGCTATATTTTTCCATCTAAACTATAAATGAATGTAATATGGCTATATTTTTCCATCTAAACTATAAATGAAGGCAATATGGCTATATTTTTCCATCTAAACTATAAATGAAGGCAATATATTTTTCCAGTTACTAAATTGCTACTGTATTTAAATAAATTACCCATCTCATTGGGGACGGTTAGGGTCTTAGTTAATTTCTTATCGGGTCGACCCGATAAACCCGACAACATACGAATTGTTGTCCAGGAAATTCTATAATGATTTTCTTTTCTAGTCCTGGTAGTTTATAACTTTATATGACATTAGGTTATGTCACAAATTTTATAAATTGACTTTAAGTATAATGATTCAGATTCATATACTTCGTAGTTGCTAAGAAACTAAAAAGCTGTGCAACCTTCATGTTAAGATATTTGTGGACTCAAACTACTAACAATTGTGGTCCTAAATTTGTGGCAAGATCTTAAAAACATAAATGACTATATCTGTAGGAATTTTCGTTGAGTAGGAAGCTAGTACAGATGTATAACAATCTGGTATACTATGAAATCAGTAGTTATAACTGCTACATGTTCTTAACTTCTTGTATACATACTGCTTTGGAATGATTCATTAAAAAATCATTAAAATCAAGACCTTGAACATCAAGAAACATCACTGGTCTGCCAAAGATTTACAAAATCAAAACTATATAATCATACTATATATATATATTGACTTGTTGCGTAAGTGTTTTTTGATTATTGGTGTTATTAATTTTTTTAACAAGCAACCCGATAACCCGCAACCCGATAGACCTGAACTCGATAGACCCAACACGATTAGCTCTAAAGGCGGCCCAATAACCCGATGGACACCCCTAGTTGCATTAGTATGTCGCGGGTAAGGAAAATTTAAAATGGAGCAGACTTGCATTAGTAATGATTAAGTACCCTACCTCTAAAAAATCACTGCATGCTAGAAAACACATGATGTCTATCCACTAAGAGTGTACGAGTACATCTTGGCTACTAATGTTTGTTCTTCCTTTAATTTCATAACGATAGTAACCATAGATTGGTCATCCCTATTAAGTAAAAGCTTTCATCGAAAGCTCGTACTTTGTAGAGGCAACCGATCCCACGAGAACTGCGGTCAGGAAATTAGAGGAGGAACGTACATTGCACGCACAAACCGACCCTGAAAAACAAAAGCAGTTATTACCTACTTGCAATTTTGAAACTGCATGTCTAAGAGAGCATATTTAAAAAAATACAGTCATAAACAAATAAGCACAAAATTTCAAACAAACGAAAAGATATTTCATGTACACACACCAAACAAAACTTAGTGATGTTCTCGTCTAATTTGGTCAGACTTTATTCTTGTAGTTCCTGATCCAAACACTCCTCAATTGTGACCCAAACATATCTTAATTTTCTGCTACCTAATATATATATACATATTTTTTTTAACATCAATATATATATACATATTTAAATCGACTCAATATACATCATGGCCCTTATGTCATATGGTCTAATCTAAACATACTTCTGTCATAATCTGATCCAAACATGCTTCAAAATTAAGATAAAAGGGAAACAGATTAAAGACATACATTACATATCTGATATTTGCTAGTTAGATCTATCTATTGATGTTTGAATAATAATTTCCAGTCTGTCTTACAAAGATCACAATTTAACTCTAAGCTAAAACCAAAGACTTGCATACACCAATGATACGTTAAGAAAAAAAAGCTATTTGAATTTCATACAACATATGTGTTTAAAAACATACCGGTCCATTCGCAAATATACATTTAAGTAGTTGATAGCTTCATAACTGAAAACAACTTCCCAACTCGTTTCTTCTTCTCACTACGAAAATCTTGCACCGCCTTATTGGATATATAAACATCTTTGAACACCACAAACGCAACACCTGCACCCTTTGCTCTCCCATCTTTATATGTCATCATCTCCATCTCCAAATCAGCCCTCCGTTCTTGCAACTTCTTCAACTTCGCATTGTTTGAAAACCGCGTCTCCTCATTAACCCATCTTTATAGATCCTTCACATTCTGCCAAACCTCACACACCTTCACCTTTGATTGTTTAGTAGGTGGGAAGGCTTGCTTTCTAGGTGAAGGTATGTACATGCCAAACTTGCAATCAAGAGGATAGGGGCTGTATAAATTAGAATATTCCCACCTGTGCATATAATATATCATAGCATTGAATCAGATTAAGACCCAACCAATCGAAACCCGAGTTGACCCATTTATAAATAACGCGTTAATATTGGGAACACGAAATTACATGATTACCTGCCCAATAGTATCACCGAGTGATATTTCACAGCAGCCCATACAATGAAGTTCTTTTGCAACATTTGCAACTTTCGATGGAGGAACCATTCCTTCAACTGGGCATCCAACCACAAATGATTTAATGCAAAGAAGTGCGAGCTATTGATGTTTGCACATACGCCGCTACAAAGTGATCAAGAATTCGAAACATAATATATGGTAATTTGGAATTCGGACAAATAAGCTTTGAAATAAGTAGTCAAGTAACCTCGAATGGCTGAACATGTAGGCCCATGATTTTCCTGTAACACGTTGGACAAGCTCCTATAGTTGTGTGTTCGCACCTAAAACCACAACAACTGTTGGAAAATTTTAGTGAAAAATGTGTTTTCACTAAATTTGGACATAGATAATTATTAGTAAATATAATTATTAAGTGTAAGGATTTGTAACAAGCCATTAAATGTCCAAAAATGAAGTTAGTGTGAATGAGATATCGAGTCTCAAAGAAGGGTAGT
>BQNB010084536.1:0-28723 GCA_026074375.1 Tanacetum coccineum | reverse complement strand
TTGAATGATACACCTGAAGGGTTTGATAGGATACTTTGGGGAGACTTAATGACTATGTTCAATCAAGGTGATGCACATGAGTTCTGGAATACTCAACAAGATTGGAAGATAGTATGTTGGAAGCTACATCATTCTACAAGGGTACATACATTAATGACTGAAACTGGTTTAGTCATACACATGCTTGTAGAGAACAAGTATCCCTTGAAGGAGGAAGTGCTGTCACAAATGTTGAAGCTTAAGTTAGAAACTGAAGAAGACAGTACTATGGCCTTAGAGTTGATAAGGTTTGTCAAAAAGCAAATTGCAGTATTAGAACTTGACAATTTTGATAGAGATAAGAAGTGATGCTATAAATGGACATAAGAAGGGTTTTAGTGTTGGCTAACCACCACACAACAAATGGTCTTCAGTTCACCATGTCTGACAGACATCAAGAACTGGCTAGTCCATAAGCAAACGGCTTGTGGTAAAGACTTCTCAAATCCGTTTATGGTTGACAATTTACCAAAAATTGTTTGGTTTTCAATTCACCTTGCTTCATTGTGAAGAGTTGGCTAGTCCAGGATCAAACAGTTCTTGGTAAAGACTACTCAAATCTGTTGATAGTTGACAATTTACTAAAAATTGTATGGTAATCAGTGCACCATGTTTGTAGAAATAAAGCATTGACTAGTCCAAAAGCAAATGGCTTTTGGTAAAGACAAGTTAAATCCGTTGATAGCTGGTGATTTGCTAAAAATCATATGGTTATCAATGTACCATGGTCTTTACACTTAAACATTGGCTACTCCAGAGTTAATGGCTAACTGGTAAAGAGACATCAAATCCATTAAAATTTTCAATGATTCACCTCTCACAGGAGTTAACACACCTGGAAGTGATGAGAATAGTATGAAACTTTATGAATTGATATACATTTTGTCATGTGATGCTGAAAAGATGATGCTGAAATGAAAAGATGCAGATCAAGAGGAGCAGCTGAAAGAAGTAATCTAAAGATCATAAAGGATAAAGATTTGATAAGAAAGTGTTTGAATCCTCCAGGACGTTCAAGAAAAAGACAAATCAAGAAACATGAAGTTAACAAGTGAAGTTCATGTTTAGGGGAGGATTGTTGGGAATTAAGTCTTTCATGACTTAGTACCGACATGTATATTAGTTAGTACCGACGGTTACAGTTAGTACCATTTAAGAGATATGTATGAGATAAGTTAGGAAATGATATGCATTAAATATAATGCATAATCTACGCAATGTAATGCATAATCTACGCAATTTGTAAGTCAACAAGGGTTATCCTTAGTCTATAAAAGGATCCCTGAGACATTAGAATTCGGATCTCATTCATTCACAATCTCATATCTCTTATACAATAGTTAGGAATCTGTAATCACAAGCAGATCAATATAAACGTATTAGTTCATATTCTTCTTAGCTATATATATTAGTTTCCGCATAATATATATTGTTCGTAAACATTGTTTCTTCTATAATCGTTGTGGAACTATCCATAGTGATTATAACCCTTACAAAGGTTAGAAGATTCGTATAGTTTGGGATCCACAATAATGCGTTGGAATAATTAAATATAGTGAGATCAGTATGCGTGCTATTCTTAGGTAGCAGAGTTAGGTGAAGAATCTAAGTAGGGAAACAATTGTATCAATCCTCATACCTTGTCACCCATAGTGAATTCAATAAATTAACCTCATACCCCCCAAACCACCTTATTCTTCCAATCTCACCCTACACAATCCCACCATTCAGCAATGATTTAATATTTCAAAGTACTAATATCATATATCTAAAATCTTATAAATAAACTTTACATAATTTATATTAATCTTTTTTTTATATTTTTTATATTCTCTACTACATGTCCTCACTCGCATACTCTATCTAGAGTGATGTGTGTTTTTAATAAGTGGTATATACTCATCAATCCACTTATATATTCACTATGTAATTACTAAATCAACTTCAACTCACACACCCCTTCTACTCTCACTCTGATAATAAATCATGAAATTCTTTAATAAATTCTTTTTAATCCTGTATACTCTTACATATTGAAATGTGAAATTTCTCACTCGCTCAAATAATAATAACAACCTAATCATATATCTAAAAATATAACTTTCGTAACTTAAAACCCAAAATCTCACATTATCATTCCCAAATCCCACCTATAACCTTATTTCAAACATACTTATCACCATAATAAATAATCCCCCATAAATGTTTATAAACTATTTAAAATCACCTCAACGTTGTATTTTTCCTCTATAATTGGTGGATTAAACTATATTGGAGATAGACCAGAAAACTCTTTTAAATAGTAATCTATCATATTATAAAAAAAACTTTATGTAAGTTATTATCAATACATAATGTCTTAATCACCTTCTATCGCATGTATATAACTTCGCCGATTTTAGTGTCTTGATAGTGTAGTAAATCGCCGGACATATATATGAGAGTCTCTATATCATTAATTATACACGAGGATATCGTCTTTTCCTCCTCGCGCACTTTATTAGTACTTTTGTTATAGATGAATAGAGTCTATAGTGTGAGATATCAAATGACTTTTTTTTTCCTGTAGAATCTTCAATTATATTTGCTATTATATACTAAATTTTTTATAACATTAAGATCTCTAGTGTCCTCTCTATATAGAGAGAGATCTACTTACTAATTTTATCTATTAAACTAATTCACCTATAGAGGATAGGGTAATGTCTACTTTGTATGTGTGTTTATTGATCTAACAATCTATAAATAAATATAGGGTAGATATTAAGTTAGTTTATTTCTTTTTGTTGTGTGTATATAGATATATAGATAAACTAACTTATCTATGTATTAGCAGATCTCGCACCACGCTTATTTATTTCAGATCTGATTTACTCTTTATATCATCGAAGTCAGATTACTCGCTCGCTGAGATCGTGTGTGTCACCGACATTAGAGAGAGATAGAGATATATATATATTTCGTGGGATTTAGAGATCTCTATAGATGAGTTGTTCACTCTCTCTCTCGCAGTGATGGAGCCGCAATAGATCTCTCATCACACACTCTGATTGTGATTACTATTATTCTTGGCAAAACCGCTATCAGATGTAGTAAATTTTTAATTACCCCCAACGCAATATTTGATGTAGAGTTTTTGGTATATTTTGCACTATTTGATAAAGGAGTGGTTATGTGTTTCCACCATCAACTCAATTACGCAGCGCCATTTCCTTTTCAATGTTTTTTTAGTGTGTGTTATAGCATAGATAATTCTGTGAGAGATAATACTGGTGTCGGTCTTTCGTTTGAAGTAGGTAAGGAAATACGGTATATTATTGGGGTGGATGTGAGTGTGGTGGGGGGCGGTTGTGGTGCATGGCTTTGGACGCAGTGTGAGGTACTTATGTGTGTGTGCGGTATGTATGGTGGTTACCTAATAGTCCCTGTCTGGCCTTTGGTGTCGTTGGGCCTTGTCCCTCGCACACGTTCAAAGCACTTGCTAAAATAAGTAGCGATGTCTTGCATTCATTGTTTGGGCCACCTAATATAGTTGTCTTCTCACATCTTGGAAATAATGTTTTATCTACATCTTTTAGGTACCATGGATAGATAGAGGATTTTCGACTTGTAGGATTCTTACATAATTCATGATTTAAGTCTCCATAGCAAGGTAACCAATCTCTGAAGTGTAGATCATAGTTGTTCACATTAGACGTGGGTCCAAACCTTTCCATTGGTATGGTCCTTTTGATCATACTCCTACGTCTTCATTCACCAGATTCTCTAGTTTCTGGGCTTCGATCTGAGCTTTTAGTATTCATTTGGGAAGATCCAAACTAATAGTCATAACTAAAGGTCGAACCCGCAATGACTCAATCTGTTCCTTGCGGCTCAATGCATCGGCCACTACGTTTGCCTTCCCTGGATGATAACGAATGTCGCAATTTTTAATCACTTAGTATTTCTAGCCATACGGTCGATAACGAATGTCGCAATCGTAATCACTTAGCAATTCTAGCCAACGACGTTGCCTCATGTTAAGCTCCTTTTGATCGAGAATGTGTTGTAAACTTTAGAGCACGGTGCATCTGGTTTCATATAGATAGTGTCTCCATATCTTTAGAGCAAACACTACCGATCCAAGTTCTAGATCATGAGTAGTGTAGTTCTTCTCGTGAACTTTCAGTTGTCGAGAGGCATAAGCAATCACCTTCTCTCTCTGCATCAACACAACGCCTAAGCCTTTGTGTGAAGCATCACAATAAACCACAAAGTCTTCGCTTCCTTCAGGCATAGCCAGAATTGGCGCACTGCACAATTTATGCTTTATTAACTGAAAAGCATTTTCTTCCTTTTCACCCCAGTCAAACTTGATTCCTTTCTATGTGAGCTTCGTCATTAATTTAGCAATCTTTGAGAATCCCTCGATGAATCTCCGATAGTAACCAGCAAGTCCTAAGAATTGGCGGATCTCCGTTGGTGACTTAGGAGATGCCCAATCTTTGATGGATTCAATCTTGGCTGGATCCACATGAATACCTCTGCTATCAATGACGTGACCAAGAAATTGTACCTACGGAATCCAAAATTCACACTTTGAAAACTTGGCATACAACTTCTCTTCTTTAAGCAATTTCAAAATTGCCTTAAGATGTTCTTCGTGCTCTTTCTCGTCCTTCGAATAAATAAGTATGTCATCGATGAAGACAATTACAAACTTATCCAAGTAGGGCTTGCACACTCGGTTCATGAGGTCCATGAATACCGTAGGTGCGTTTGTTAACCCGAATGGCATAACCTGGAACTCGTAATGACCATACCGAGTTTGAAATGTCATTTTTGGAATGTCTTGTTCTCGTACTCTAAGCTGGTGATAACCCGATCTCTGATCTATCTTTAAATAAATACTGGATCCTTAGAGTTGATCAAACAAATCGTCGATCCTCAGGAGTGGATAACGATTATTCACTGTCAGCTTATTTAGCTCCCGGTAGTCGATGCACATTCTAAATGACTCATCCTTCTTTTTGACGAATAATACCGGGGCTCCCCAAAGTGAGGAACTAGGTCTTATGAAAAATTTGTCGAAAAGCTCTTATAGTTGTTCCGACAATTCCTTCATCTCGGACGGTGCCAATCGATACGGTGCTCGAGCTACGGGTGCGGCTACTGGAATTAAGTCGATTTGGAATTCCACTGGTCGAGTTGGAGGAAGACCTGGCAAGTCCTCGGGAAACACTTCAGGAAAATCTCAGACGATGGGTTACGTCCCTTGATTTCTTTCCCTTCTGACTAGTTCCTCCTCTTCTTGAGGATATTGTGCCCAAAAAGACCTGGCATCCTTTCGTCATGCACTCTTGAGCCTTTATATATGAGATCACTGTGAACCGAGATTCTCTCTCGTTGCTACTTTCGTTGCCATGAAAATTCAAGGTTTCATTCCCATGGGGGACTTGAACAAGTTTCTCATCACACATAGACGCAACAAACACGATCACAGGCGTGACAGCTTTCTTTAACCGGTAGCATAGCGATAAATGACGTCAAAACTACCCAATTCTGCTGGCATTAGATCTATGTTGAACAGATGGTCTAAGAAATTTTAAAGACAACCTACTAAATGGTGTCATCCCGATTCTAAATTTCCATCAGCAAATTACGACAACATAACTATTTTCTAATGGAGTGGGGCGATGATTTAATCAGGGAACTAAATGCTGTGGAATATTAAAGCTCCAATCGCAACCAGTATGTCAAAATAAGATAGATGCATAGTGGTTGTTAAGAGGAACGTACCCGTGACGACATTTGAGTTCGGGTTTCCCGATGCATTCCCTCTCTTCTTAGCATTCCCAACTGCATAAACCCAGCCTTGTGCATTCCTATTCCCTCCATCCTTATTCTTAACTTTATGACAATCATCCTCTTGAAATGGCCCTGTGCTCCACACTCAAACAACCATCTCCCCTTAGGAGCTGCCCCATTGCCCCTATGAGTATTAGCAACATTTGTGTTGCCAGTACTCCTACAATCACGGGCAAAGTGCCCTATCTTGTTGCACTTGTGGCACTTTTGAGTACATGGGCCATTGTGGTGAAAATGGGCACTTACTTTGGTTACACTTGTAAAATTTCCCGCTTTTGTTTCCTTCTCACCAATTCCCCATATTGTAACCTTGGCTGCATTTTGCATCATGAAGGGTTTTGTTGGTGTCCATGTTGGTTTTCTGGATGAATCCAATCCGCCTTCCTCTTATATCAGTCTTTTTCCGCATAGGTACGGAGTTTCTGATCCATCAAGTCGTTGGCCAACTCAATTGTCTCATCCAACGTCTTAGGCTTGGAAGACTTCACATTCCCATAGATGTTATCAGGAAGTCCACGGATGTACTTGTTGATCTTCTCAAGTTTCAATTGGCAGCAAAACTTGTCCATAATATCAGGTTAGCTCTTGAAATGTTCAGTGTATGCTATGAAACATCGTTCCTTTTTTTTTTTTTTTTTTTTTATTTTTTTTTTTTTTTTTTTTTTTTTTTTTTTTTTTTTTGTTTTTTTTTTTTTTTTATTTTTTTTTTTTTTTTTATTTTTTTTTTTTTTTTTTTATTTATTTTTTTTTTTTATTTTTTTTTTTTTTTTTGTTTTTTTTTTTTTTTTTTTATTTTTTTTTTTTTTTTTTTTTTTTTTTTTTTTTTTTTTTTTTTTTTTTTTTTTCTTTTTTTTTTTTTTTTTTTTTTTTATATTTTTTTTTCTTTTTTTTTTTTTTTTTTTTTTTTTTTTTTTTTTTTTTTTTTTTTTTTTTTTTTTTTTTTTTTTTTTTTTTTTTTTTTTGTTTTTTTTTTTATTTTTTTTTTGTTTTTTTTTTTTTTTTTTATTTTTTTTTTATTTTTTTGTTTTTTTTTTTTTTTTTTTTATTTTTTTTTTTTTTTTTTTTTTTTTTTTTTTTTTTTTTGTGACCTTTAGGTTCCACAACTCAATTTCTAGTTTCTGGATCTCACCCAGTGGACAATACTTATCTGTCATTTTCTTCTTGAGTCCTTCCCAAGTCATTGCATATGCCTCGGGACCTAAAGTTCTTATCTGACCATTCCACCAAGTCAAAGCAGCATCTAACAGAGTGTAGGTGGCAAACTTTGCCTGATTCTCAATCGCACAACCACTGATATTAAAAACTGACTCCATCTTTTCAATCCACCAAGTTAAACCGACCATGCCTTCAGTTCCTTTGAAGTTCAAAGGTTGACATTTCATGAAGTCAACGTAGTAATAAGGGCGTGCAGTTTGCACATTCTTTCGGTTATCCCCGTGCGAACTGTGGCTTGCGTCTCCATTGGTGGAGTTTCACTGAAGAGCTTGATCAATCATAGCCTAGGCGGATTCTGGAATCATGTTGTTTGGGTTGGTGTTGCTAGTAGGGGTATTATGTCCCTCGGAGCACTGTCGTAAGGTGCCATGATTTGTCTAAATCGCAAAAGACAAAACGTGAGGTTATAATCATGACAGAATATAAAAATGTATAGATAAGACAACAAACAAGAGAGGTATATAGTACAACATAACACATCCATTTCATTCATAACTTTGAAAATTTTACATGAAATAGTTGTCTGACTACACAAAATAAAATACAATAATCTAAGGCTATGCTAGCGGGGAAAACCCCTAATACTTAACATGCTTGTACAATAATCTATCAAAATAAAATATAACAAGACTCCTAGATGTGACTGTCGGCGTCCTCAGAAGCATCCTGGTGATCTGGGATCCTAGCTTCTGGTCCTGGCTGTCTAGCTCTCCTATGCTGCTCCTGATGTACTAATAGCTCAGCCTGCATGTCACTCATCTCTCGTCTCATATCTCTCAACACTCGGAGAGTCTCTGCCATCTATGCTTGGCGTCTCTGGTTAGACTCTCGCAGCGCTGCTATCTCAGCCTGCTGCATCTGAAAACGAGTCTCGGACACCTGGTGCTGTGTCTGGATGAGAGTACTCTGAAGCTGGAGCTGGGCCTGATGATCCTGGATGTGAGTCTCGTGTGCATACACATGATCACAGTGGGTCTGAAGCTCCTGATGGGTCGCCTGACTCAGTCCTATCGAATGAGCCCAAGCCTCTCGGAAAGCATAGGCCTCCTCCTCCACCATCCATACCGTCTCCTGGAGAGTCATCCTATCCCCCATTAGTAAGTCAACCTGCTGCGAGTTCCCATCGACTCGCTGTGATATCCGAGACCTACCATCCTGAGCATCCTCTAGAAGGGCATATAAATTATGCGTGTTATGCTCATGTAGCTCATCAAGCTTTGTAACCCTAGTATGAACCTCTCTTACGGGTCACCGGTGCTATCTCAGGCACTGCCTCTGCCGGATCTACCCACGTATCCCTAATGCCATACCCTACATCCCTGATCCCTTGTCGTCTCGCCTCAACATCAACTGTACTAACAAACCCATAATCTGTCCCTCGTCCTTTAGCAGTAGAACTTTCTCCAACCTCATATCTGGAGCCTAGAGTGGACAAACACAACCTCTTGCGAGGTGGCAGCTCAGACTCGGGGATCTCGTCCCTACGGTCAATCGGTGGTGGTATGTACAAAGATGGTGGTAGTTGTAGTAGTGAAGGTGATGGTAATGCGGCTGTAACTGCATCTATGAGAGCCAGAGTGGATGTTATCCTGAGTGTCTGAACTTGGGTTGGACACCCAGATGATGGTGGTAATGGTGATGGTACTGGTGGTGGTGATGAATGCGCAGGTGGGGCCATGCACCTAGCAAGACGCTCCCTTGCTAAGGGTTGTGATAGCGAGATAGGTGGTGATGGTGATGGAGTAGTCATGGCTAGAAGTCTCTCGACCTCTGCCTCGGGTGGAAGGGATATAGAAGTCTAAAGCTAGGACGGTAATCCTTGTCCATCGCTCACTCGTTAAAAGTGTTAGTAGAGGATGGTTGGTTATATCAGGCTAGTTCTCCTCCAAGTGAGGAAAACAAGCTCTCTCAGTGGTGCAACAATATTCGGAGTCGGCCAGAGCTTGGTGCTCCTCTCATCTCCTCATCCTAATCATGCCATCCTCATCATCGGTGTCATCCCCAGATGTATCGCCGTCATCATCTTCTCCCTATCCATGGGTTAGTCAGCCGAACCCATCTCTGGACTATCTCCTATACTCCTCTGGGATATCCCAGTACCTCCGGGATCTGACTCACGAAGGAAAACATACCCTGGTGACTCTGCAATAGGTGAATCAACATGTAGTAACAGTTGTTCCTAAACAGGGAATGCATGCTCATCCTCCAGGGCATTTTACTCGGGGTGCTCTACAGGCTCTGGTACCTCGCGCGCTCGCGGTCATGTGCTGGTTGAATCTAGGCTCACGCTTATCCTCGTCCCGAGGAACTGGCTAAATAGGGAGTCCATCGTACCCGTATATGATAACCCGTGGAACGCCTCCCTCCGATACCTCCTTATCGTCAGCTCCCCAAAAAACTCTGCCGGGCTCGAAGTCGGTGTAGACAGACGTGTAAGTGACAGCTGATGTAGCAGAAGAAATAACTACTGCAAAAGCAAAATAATTATACTAAGTTATTACTTTAAAAAGAATTATATAAATGACGAGAGACTATAAGTGTTACATTATAAGGGACTTATAAGTAATATCTATGTGTGAAATAAGCTCAGCAGAGATCAGCTCCTCCCCCCTCTCGCTATATCAATCATGTAAGCACTTAGTAACTACTAAAGCTAAAACAGCGTATGTCATGTAAGCACATAAATTATATGCAACAAGTAATGTATGTATATCCCATGCAAACCCCGTTTGTAAATCAAGTGTTTGAAAATGGTTATAGTCCAGACAAAAACTTTTGACCTGGTTCTCTATAACTGGCTTGATACCAATCTGTAACACCCAAATCTGGGTTTGCAGAGGAAGATTGACATATACCTCGAGGGCGTTACATTTACGAACAATTGCACAAGAGATAATGAGATAGACTACTAATGTGTCGTTGAAAAAGGTACATTGGAATTAAACAAAATACTTGTTTGTTACATTAGGCCCATGGCCTTCAAACTGTTCATCAATATACACAAAATGTAGCAGAGTTTATACTAGAAAAACATCGCCATTATGTGTAGAAATTAAGACCCAAATCTTACAGTGTTAATCTCTTCAATTATGATCCAACATGCGCCACTCGCACTCGCCAACTACACACACGTTGCCTTATTGGACCTGAAAAACATGCTTAAACGTCACATCAAAGTTGGAGAATTCATAGTTTATGTAAATCAATTATAGGACCTCACTACAAGATTTCCAAGGTGTATGATTTAAGCAAACACATGCAAACATCAATAAAAAGTGATTATGTTTATTCCTAAGCTCTTGACACTGAAGCGCATCGACATGTATGAATGCAAATAAATTTCGAAATTGCCGAGAATGATGTTCTATCCTAAAACATCAATAATTGTTGACAATGTCGCATAATGTTAGTTCAGAGTGATAGCTTGCTCCACTCGATAGGGATTGTCATCCTAATAGATCTATTTCGTAACATTTACGCTTATAATCCAGTAATTAACAGTTCATGATAATGGGCTCAGTGGGTTATCGCTACTTAGGGAAACACGTAATCATTGTATAAAAGTACACTTGCGTTCAATTTGTAAAACAAAGCATGTTCTCACCCAAAAGATGTAAATCATTTAAATAACATTAAAACATGGGGCTATGAACTCACCTGAGTGAATAGTCCTCTGGAAATGTTAATAAATATCCTTATTTATTAAGTCGTTATTCAAAATCACAGTCTCGCTACACTCGAGTATAATTATAATTCGTCTTATTTGTTAGGTGTTTAAATAATTCACCTTTGTTTACAAGGTACCCTTGAGTTTCTCATAATTACTAAACAACCCCTAGGTTTATAAATATACTTTATTTACATTTTAAACCCCCAAGTTTCATTAATTACACCTTTAATCCCTAAACTTTACAAGATTACACTTTAGGTCCTTATGTTTGCAAGACAGCCCCTTGTTTTCAATAATTTACAAAAAACAGTCCATAGACTTCGTTAAAGTTTAGCAATGATAGTTTTAACCCCCCCCTTTTAAGTTTAACTAAAATTGACACTTTTAGTCCCTCAATTAGTAAAAATCACATTTTAATTCTAATTAAGTCCTAACAAGTGACATTATGTTTTACTAAGTCCAAATAAGTTGTAAAAATTATCTCGACTTATAAATAAGCTCCAACGAGCTTATTTCGGCTTAATGGGCCTTATTGGGACCATTAAGGTCTGTTTAGTGTTCTAAGGGTCCAATATGGTTTTAACAAGTACAAAGACTCTTATGAAGTTCATTTGGATCTGTTAAGCTAAAAATAAGCTTGAGGAGCTTATTGGAGATTATTTCGAGCTTATTGGGCTTGTGAGCCCAATAACTCAAACCTGAATTACATTTTAAAGGTTTCCTTAGCATTCTAACTTATTTCTCATTCTTATCGAGTCCCTTTGGTCTGTTTTCATTTCAGCAAATAAGCACTAGTTAGTGGGCCGTTGGGCCCATTTAAGGCCCGAAGAGGGTTTTAGGCTTTTCGGTTGGGTCCATTTGGGTCCATTAAGTGTACTTAAATCCATTAAGCTCATTAAGCTCTCATAAGATCACCAATAAACTGCCCAAGCTTATTGTAAGCTTATTCGTTTATGTTAGGCCCGTTAATGGGCTAGAAGGCCTATTAAGGGTTCAGTTTGCTCTCAACGAGCAACACCAATCCCAAGTGGGTCAAATAAATATTTCTAGTTCTCGTATAAGTTCTAATGGCTTATTAATAAGCCGTTAAGCATCGGTTATGGGCTTTTGGGCCCATTACGAGCCCGTTAAGCGTCGTATGCGTTTGGGCTTCATACCCTTGGGTTCAATGACTCGCCTTGAACTATAGGAATCCTTATAAGTTGGTTAAGCTCACCAATAAGCTGTCGGAGCTTATTCATGGCTTATGGGCCGCGATTGATACGTAAATGGGTTTACAAGCCCATTTAGGGTTCGGGTTGGTTTTTAAATACACGATAAGGCATGCTAGGGTCTACACGAGTTCAATAAGTACCTAGTTTCCTTAATAAGCCCGAGGGTGCTTATTAATAAACTATGGGCCCGCCTAGTCGGCTTGTTGGGCCTGTTTAGGTTCAATGGGCCATGCATGGCCCGTTATGGTTTCCTTAGTATTTTGTTATCCCAACCGAGCTTGAGGTCCTTAAAAGTCCTCGATAAGCTCTTGTGAGCTTATTTATAAGTCACGGGTCTTTACTAATGGGTTGTCAGGCCGGTTGGGCCTAAACGTGGGCACATTTGGATTAAACGAGACCCCCATGGCCTGTTAATCTCCCTAGTATTTTCCTAAGTCTTGATATTACTCGTATGACTAATGTACACTTATTTAACACGTACAAAGGTCATGTTTATCCTATGCAAACGCTTAAATGGGTCACGTATCCCTTCACAAGCCATGCCATTTCGTTTACATAAAGAGTTTACGTATAGTTTATAAAATATTCATGTGTAAGAGTAAAGGTTCGCGTTGGTGTGTTGTTTACGTGACATAATGTCTAGAAACTAACAACAAATAAAATGCAAAGAGTATAAGCTTAAATCTTGACTTACAAGGGTCCTAGTGCCTTGGTTGACAAGTTGGACGGTATAGAGTCTAACCTAATGTATACAACGATCGAATAACCAAATCCAGCTTCAAATCTTATATAGATAACAACCTTAGCCATCGATAACCTTCATTGTGAAATCGTATAAGAACTTGGTAGTGCTTGTGGGTTCAAAAGAAAGAAGTAGGAGGTGTTTGTTTGCAGTTTGTGACTCGAACACAAGAAAGAGAGATCTTGTTTGAGTGTGTGTATGTTGTAAGAGTGTCAAATGGTAAGATATGAGTGTGTATTTATAGGCAAGAATGCTAGATACTCTCCTAGTTCCCCACACAAACCAAACCGTGCCCTTAATATAAGTGGTTTTATGATTTTCTAGTTAGTTACACATGGTTTTGTTAAACCATCCTAGTATCATTCTTAGTTAGGGGATTTTCGTACAAGATTATGAAAATCTTATGAAGTTAGGCACATACATGCATGTTGCCAAAACCAAAGGGAAAAAGGGAGGCCAATTGGTCTTTGTCCATTGTGTAAATGATTAGTGAGAACAATTAGGACAAGCATTAATGAGAATTAGGATGTACATGTACTTGAAAGGATCATTAGGAGATTTTAAGGATTTTCTAGGTGTATTTATTTGTGTAACCGTCCCCTAGTGGCATTTGACACAACAATTGATTAAATTTTGTGTTAAGGTTATAAAAGTGGGTATTGGTTTGAGTCTTGGTAAGTCTAGGTATTTTTGTGGTGTGTCTAAGTGTATTTTATTATGAAACGTAGATCCTTTTACGTGTCCAATAAAAATAAAATACGTAATCTACATAATTATCTTCCTAATAATTATTTATTACTTGGTGGATGTAAACCGTAATTTATTTGATGACCGTTTACATTAATTGGTTATTTTTAGTCTACGCGATTTAACTTAAAAGTAAACATTAAAAGTAAACGCGTATCGGACTAAAATAAATAGTGACGAATAACAGGTGTGGTAAAATGACCTGAAATTGAGAAATGTTATAGTCTCCACCCGTTAGAAGAGCTTTATCCTCAAAGCTTAAGACCATGTAGTAGATGACGAAGCCCGGTTTGTGAAGAGTTGTGGATATTTCTCCCTTAATGAATCCTCACGTTCCCAGGTAAACTTAGGGCCCCGCCTAGAGTTCCAACGAACCTTTACCAATGGTATTCGGCTTCGCTTCAGTCATTTGATCTCCTGTTCTATAATTTCAATGGGCTCTTCCACAAACTAGAGCTTATCGTCAACGTGAAGTCCTTCTAACGGCATGACTAAAGGTTCGTCAGAGTAACATTTCTTCAGATTAGACACATGGAAGGTATGGTGAACTCTGCTCAGCTCTTGGTGAAGTTCCAGCCTATAGGCAACTATCCCAACTTTGGCTAACACCCTGAAAGGTCCGACGTATCTCGGGTTCAGCTTGCCCCGCTTACCGAATCGTATGACCCCTTTCTAAGGTGAGACCTTGAGCATAACCCTATCTACAACTTCGAATTTCATCGGCTTTCGCTTCTGATTAGCGTAACTCTTTTGTCGATCCTGAGCAGCTTGCATTCTCTGCTTCATCAGGACGGTCTTTTCTGTTGTTTCTTGGATTAAATCTGGGCCAGTCAGTTGGGCTT
Source organism: Tanacetum coccineum (assembly GCA_026074375.1). Taxonomy (NCBI): domain Eukaryota; kingdom Viridiplantae; phylum Streptophyta; class Magnoliopsida; order Asterales; family Asteraceae; genus Tanacetum; species Tanacetum coccineum. The sequence goes on along the minus strand of BQNB010084536.1, from coordinate 14,407 downwards.
CTCCAACTTCTGCCCAGCACACTGGTGATCGGCACTTTCAACCATATAGTGCATCATAAGGTGCGGCCTTAATACTAGCGTGATAACTGTTGTTGTATGAAAACTCGGCCAAGGGAAGATGTTTGACCCAAGCCTTGCCAAAATCGATCACGCAAGCACGTAGCATGTCCTCGAGAGTTTGAATAGTCCTCTCACTCTGGCCGTCGGTTTCCGGGTGATACGCAGTGCTCATACTTATATCTGTGCCCAAAGCTTTCTGATTTCTAGAAATTAGATGTGAATCTCCCATCACGATCACAGATAATCGAAGAAGCCCGTGTCTTGCTACTATTCTATTCAAGTACAACCTCGCCAATTTGTCTAATGGATCATTTTCCCGTATTGGCAGAAAGTGAGCAGATTTTGTGAGTCTGTCCATAATTACCCAGATGGTGTCAAAACCTTGTGACGACCTAGGAAGCTTGGTGATAAAATCCATTGTGATATTATCCCACTTCCACTCGGGTATTGCTGATTGTACTAACAGTCCTGATGGCCTTTGGTGTTCGGCCTTGACCCTCGCACATGTTAAGCACTTGCTAACATACGTGGCGATGTCTGCCTTCATGTTTGGCCACCAATATAGTTTCTTCACATCCTGGTACATCTTTTCAGAACCGGGATGGATAGAGTATTTTGACTTGTGAGATTCGTGCATGATCACGGATCTCAAATCTCCATAGCAAGGTAACCAACTCCTGCCGTGTAAACATAGAGTTCCATCGGCTCGTGGTTCCAACCTTTCCTTGGGTATGTCCTTCCTGATCATACCGCCTACATCTTCATTCACAAGATTCTTCGGTTTCTGAGCTTCTAATATTCGTTTGGGAATATCCGAGCCAATGGTCATCACTAAGGCTCAAACCCGCAACGGCTTGATCCATTCCTTATGACTCAACGTGTCAGCCACTACGTTTGCCTTCCCTGGGTGATAACAAATGTCGCAATCGTAATCACTTAGAAATTCTAGCCAACGGCGTTGCCTCATGTTAAGCTCCTTTTGATCGAGGATGTGTTGTAAACTCTTATGGTCGGTGAATACGATGCATCTGGTTCCATACATATAGTGTCTCTAGATTTTTAGAGCAAATACCACCGATCCAAGCTCTAAATCGTTAGTGGTATAATTCTTCTCATGAATGTTTAGTTGTCGGGAGGCATAGGCAATCACCTTCTCCCTCTACATCAACACAGCGCCTAGGCCTTTGTGCGAAGCATCATAATAGACCACAAAGTCTTCGCTTCCTTTAGGCAAAGCCAGAATTGGTGCGCTGCATAACTTTTTCTTTATTAACTGAAAAGTGTTCTCTTCCTTTTCACCCCAATCAAATTTGATTCCAATCTGAGTAAGCTTCGTCATTGATTTGGCAATCTTCGAAAATCCCTCAATGAATCTCCGGTAGTATCCAGCAAGTCCTAAGAATTGGCGGATCTCCGTCTGTGACTTAGGAGACGCCCAATCCTTGATGGATTCAATCTTGGCTGGATCTACATAAATGCCTCTGTTATCAATGACGTGGCCGAGAAATTATACCTTCGGTTCCATAACTTAATCTCCAGTTTCTGGATCTCTCCCTATGGATAATACTTGTCTGTCATTTTCTTCTTGAGTACCTCCCAAGCCATTACGTATGCCTCAGGACCCAAGGTTCTTATTTGACTGTTCTACCAAGTCAAAGTAGCATTTAGCAGTGTGCAGGTGGCAAACTTTACCTGTTTCTCGATAGCACAACCGCTGATGTTAAAGACTGCTTCCATCTTCTCAATCCACCTGGTTAAACCAATCACACCTTCAGTTCCTTTGAAATTCAAGGGTTGACATTTCATGAAGTCGGCATTGTAGCAGGGGTGCGCAGTTTTCACGTTCCTTCGGTTATCACCTTGTGAACTGTGACTTCCATCTCTATTGGTAGAGTTTCTCAGAAGAGCTTGATCAATCATAGCTTGAACAGCCTCAGGATTCATGTTGTTTGGATTTGTGGTGTAAGTAGGGGTAGTTGGTCCACGCCTAGTTATAGGTGCCATGATTTGTCTAGATCACAAAAGACAAAACATGAGATCATAATCGTACTAAGATATATAACAATGTATAGAGGAAAAACAACAACACAAGAGAGGTATATAGTACAACATAACACATCCATTTCATTCATAACTTTGAAAATTTTACATGAATAGTTGTCTAATTACACAAAATAAGATACAATAATCTAAGGCTATGCTAGCGGGGAAAACCCCTAATACTTAACATGCTCCATTTCATTTATAACTTTGAAAATTTAGAGTGACATGAATAGTTGTCTAATTCAAAAATTAAAATACATTATCTTACAGACTATGCTAGTGGGGAAAACCCCTAATACTTAACATGCCTGTATAATAATCTAGCAAAATAAAATATAACAAGACTCCTAGATGTGACTATCGGCGTCCTCAGAAGCATCCTGGTGATCCGGGATCCTAGCTTCTGGTCCTGGCTGTCTAGCTCTCCTCTGCTGCTCCCGATGTACTAATAGCTCAGCCTGCATGTCACTCATCTCTCGTCTCATATCTCTTAAAACTCGGAGAGTCTCTGCCATCTGTGCTTGGCGTCTCCGGTCAGACTCTCGCAGCGCTGCTATCTCAGCCTGCCGCATCTGAAAACGAGTCTCGGACACCTGGTGCTGTATCTGGATGAGAGTACTCTGAAGCTGGAGCTGGGCCTGATGAGCCTAGATGTGAGTCTCGTGTGCATACGCGTGATCACGGTGGGTCTGAAGCTCTTGATGGGTCGCCTGACTCAGTCCTATCGAATGAGCCCAAGCCTCTCGGGAAGCATAGGCCTCCTCCTCTACCATCCATACTGTCTCCTGGAGAGTCATCTTATCCCCCATAAGTAAGTCGACCCGTTGCGAGTTCCTATCGACTCGCTGTGATATACGAGACCTACCATCCTGAGCATCCTCTAGAAGGGCATATAAATCCTGTGTGTCATGCTCATGTAGCTCTGCCAGCTCTACAACTCTAGCACTGACCTCTCTTAAGGTCACCGGTGCTATCTCAGGCACTGAATCTGCCGGATCTATCCAGGTATCCCTTATGCCATACCCCATATCCCTGATCCCCTGTCGTCTCTCCTTAGTATCTACCATGCTGATAAACCCATAATCTGTCCCTCGTCCTCTGGCAGTAGAACTCTCTCCAACCTCATATCTGGAGCCTAGAGTGGACAAACACAACCTCTTGCGAGGTAGCTGCTCAGACTCGGGGATCTCGTCCCTACGGTTAATCGGTGGTTGTATGTACAAAGATGGTGGTAGTGGTGGTAGTGAAGGTAATGGTAATGCGGCTGTAACTGCATCTATGAAAGCCTGAGTGGATGCTATCCTGAGTGTCTGAACTTGGTTTGGACACCCAGATGATGGTGGTAATGGTGATAGTACTGGTGGTGGTGATGAATGCGCAGGTGGGGCCATGCACCTAGCAAGACGCTCCCCTGCTGAGGGTGGTGATAGCGAGATAGGTGGTGATGGTGATGGAGTAGTCATGGCTAGAAGTCTCTCGACGTCTGCCTAGGGTGGAAGGGATATCGAAGTCTAAAGCCGGACGGTAATCCTAGCTCCAACGGTACAAATGTTAGTAGAGGATGGTGGTATAACAGGCTCTGTTCCCTCAAGTGGGGAAACAAGCTCCTCAGTTGGTGCAACAATATCGGAGTCGGCTAGAGCTAGGTGCTCCTCCTCATCCTCATCCTCATCCTCATCATCCTCATCCTCATCATCGGCGTCATCCCCAGATGTATCGCCGTCATCATCATCCCCATCATCTCCCTCATCCATGGGATAGTCAGCCAAACCATCCTCTGACTCATCCTCCTCATACTCCTCTAGATCCTCCTCGGGATCTGACACGGAAACATACCCTGGTGACTCTGCAGTAGGTGAATCAACATGTGGTAACGGTTGTTCCTCAGCAGGGAATACATGCTCATCCTCCAGTAGCATGTACTCGGGGTATACAGGCTCTGGTACGACGTTAGGGTCATGTGCCTGTATGAATCTAGGCTTACGCTCATCCTCGTCCCGAGGAACTGGCTAAATAGGGAGTCCATCGTACCCGTATACGATAACCCGTGGAACGCCTCCCTCCGATACCTCCTCATCGTCAGCTCCCAGAAAACTCTGCCGGGCTCGGAGTCGGTGTAGACAGACGTGTAAGTGACAGCTGATGTAGCAGAAGAAATGACTGCTGCAAAAGCAAAAATAAATTATATAAGTATTACTTATAAAAAGAATATCTGAAATGACGAGACTATAAGTGTTCATTATAAGGGACTTATAGTAATATACGTAATATAATTTATATACACGTATATCAATCATGTAAGCACTTAGTAACTACTAATGCTAAAACAGCGTATGTCATGTAAGCACATAAATTATATGCAACAAGTAATGTGTGTATATCCCATGCAAACCCCGTTTGTAAATCAAGTGTTTGAAAATGGTTATAGTCCAGACAAAAACTTTTGACCTGGTTCTCTATAACCTGGCTCTGATACCAATCTGTAACACCCCCAATCTGGGTTGCAGCGGAATATTGAATATCCGAGGGCGTTACATTTACGAATCAATAGCACAAGATAAGAGAACGACTACTAAATGTGTCATTTGAAAAAGATACATTGGATTAACAAAATACTTGTTTGTTACATAAGCCCATGGCTTCAAATTGTTCAACAATATAACAAAGATTTCGGTTTATAAAAAATGTCCCCAATATGTAATAAGACCCCAAATCTTAAGTGTTAACTCTTCAATTATTGACTCCCAATGTATCATCGCACCCCGTGCCTTATTGACCTGAAAAACATGCTTAAAACGTCAACATAAAGTTGGTGAATTCATAGGTTTATGTAAATCAATTGTAGGACCACAAGATTTCCAAGTGTATGATTAAGCAACACATGCAAACATCATAAAAAGTGATTACGTTTTCCTAAGCTCATGACACCGAAGCTCGACATGTATGGATGCAAATAAATTGCCAGAAATTGCCCGTGAATGATGTTCTAACCTAAAACATCCAAAATTTGACATGTTATAATGTTCGTTCCAGGTGATAGCTAGTCACTCGAACGGGGATTGTCAATCCCTAATAGATCTATTTCGTAACATTTACGCTTATAATCCAGTAATTAACAGTTCATGATAATGGGCTCAGTGGGTTATCGCTACTTAGGTAAACACGTAATCATTGTATAAAAGTACACTTGCGTTCAATTTGTAAAACAAAGCATGTTCTCACCCTAAAGATGTAAATCATTTAAATAACATTAAAACATGGGGCTATGAACTCACCTGAGTGAATAGTCCTCTGGAAATGTTAATAAATATCCTTATTTATTAAGTCGTTATTCAAAACCGAATAACACTCGAGTATAATTATAATTCGTCTTATTTGTTAGGTGTTTAAATAATTCACCTTTGTTTACAAGGTATCCTTGAGTTTCTCATAATTACTAAACAACCCCTGGGTTTATAAATATACTTTATTTACATTTTAAACCCCCAAGTTTCATTAATTACACCTTTAATCCCTAAACTTTACAAGATTACACTTTAGGTCCTTATGTTTGCAACAGCCCCTAAGTTTCCATAATTTACAAAAACAGTCCATAGACTTGTTAAATTTAGCAAATGATAGTTTTAACCCCCCTTAGTTTATAAATTGACACTTTTAGTCCCTCAATTAGTAAAAATCGCATTTTAATTCTAATTAAGTCCTAACAAGTGACATTATGTTTTACTAAGTCCAAATAAGTTGTAAAAATTATCTCAACTTATAAATAAGCTCCAACGAGCTTATTTCGGCTTAATGGGCCTTATTGGGCCCATTAAGGTCCGTTTAGTGTTCTAAGGGTCCAATATAGTTTTAATAAGTACAAATACTCTTATGAAGTTCATTTGGGTCTGTTAAGCTAAAAATAAGCCCGGGGAGCTTATTAGAGCTTATTTCGAGCTTATTGGGCTTGTGAGCCCAATAACTCAAACTCGAATTATATTTTAAAGGTTTTCTTAGCATTCTAACTAATTTCTCATTCTTATCGAGTCCCTTTGGTCTATTTTCATTTCAGCTTATCCTAATAAGCAAATAAGCACTAGTTAGTGGGCCGTTGGGCCCATTTAAGGCCTGAAGAGGGTTTTAGGCTTTTCGGTTGGGTCCATTTGGGTCCATTAAGTGTACTTAAGTCCATTAAGCTCATTGAGCTATCATAAGATCACCAATAACCTGCCCAAGCTTATTGTGAGCTTATTCGTTTATTTTAGGCCCGTTAATGGGCTAGAAGGCCCATTAAGGGTTTGGTTTGCTCTCAACGAGCAACACCAATCCCTAGTGGGTCAAATAAATATTTCTAGTTCTCGTATAAGTTCTAATGGCTTATTAATAAGCCGTTAAGCATCGGTAATGGGCTTTTGGGCTCATTACGAGCCTGTTAAACGTCGTATGCGTTTGGGCTTCATACCCTTGGGTTCAATGACTCGCCTCCCAATAAGCTGTCGAAGCTTATTCATGGCTTATGGGCCGCGATTGATATGTAAATGGGTTTACAAGCCCTTTTAGGGTTCGGGTTGGTTTTTAAATACACGATAAGGCATGCTAGGGTCTACACGAGTTCAATAAGTACCTAGTTTCCTTAATAAGCCCGAGGGTGCTTATTAATAAACTATAGGCCTGCCTAGTCGGCTTGTTGGGCCTGTTTGGGTTTAATGGGCCATGCATGGCCTGTTATGGTTTCCTTAGTATTTCGTTATCCCAACCGAGCTTGAGGTCCTTAAAAGTCCTCGATAAGCTCTTGTAAGCTTATTTATAAGTCACGGGTCTTTACTAATGGGTTGTCGGGCTGGTTGGGCCCAAACGTGGGCACATTTGGATTAAACGAGACCCCCATGGCCCGTTAATCTCCCTAGTATTTTCCTAAGTCTTGATATTACTCGTATGACTAATGTACACTTCTTTAACACGTACAAAGGTAATGTTTGTCCCATGCAAACGCTTAAATAGGTCACGTATCCCTTCACAAGCCATGCCATTTAATTTACATAAAAAGTTTACTTATAGTTTTTAAAATATTCGTATGTAAGAGTAAAGGTTCACGTTGGTGTATTGTTTACGTGACATAATGTCTAGAAACTAACAAGAAATAAAATGCAAAGAGTATAAGCTTGAATCTTGACTTACAAGGGTCCTAGTGCCTTGGTTGACGAGTTTAGACGTATAGAGTGCTAACCCAATGTATACACGATCAAAATAAACAAATCCAAGCTTCAAATCTTATATAGATACCCAACCTTAGCTCGATAACCTTCTTGTGAAATATTATAAGAACTTGGTAGTGCTTGTGGGTTCGAAAGAAATAAGTAGGAGGTGTTTGTTTGCGGTTTGTGACTCGAACATAAGAAAGAGAGAGTTTAGGGTGTGTGTGATTTAACAAGAGTGTCAAATGGTAAGATATGAGTGTGTATTTATAGGCAAGAATGCTAGATACTCTCCTAGTTCCCCACACAAACCAAACTGTGCCCTTAATACAAGTGGTTTTATGATTTTCTAGTTAGTCACACATGGTTTTGTTAAACCGTCCTAGTACCATTCTTAATTAGGGGATTTGGTACAAGATTTGATAAGATTATGAAATCTTATGAAGTTAGGCACATACATGCCTGTTTCCAAAACCAAAGGGCAAAAGGGAGGCCAGCTGGTCTTTGTCCATTGTGTAAATGCTTAGTGGGAACAATTAGGACAAGCATTAATGAGAATTAGGATGTACATGTGCTTGAAAGGATCATTAAGAGATTTTAAGGATTTTCTAGGTGTATTTGTGTGTGTAACCGGCCCCTAGTGGCATTTGACACAACAATTGATTAAATTTTGTGTTAAGGTTATAAAAGTGGGTATTGGTTTGAGTCTTTGTAAGTCTAGGTATTTCTGTGGTGTGTCTAAGTATATTTTATTGTGAAATGTAGATCCTTTTACGTGTCCAATAAAAATAAAATACGCAATATACATAATTATCTTCCTAATAATTATTTATTACTTGGTGGATGTAAACCTTAATTTATTTGATGACCGTTTACATTAATTGGTTATTTCTAGTCTACGCGATTTAACTTAAAAGTAAACATTAAAAGTAAACGCGTATCGGACTAAAATAAATATTGACGAATAATAGGTGTCGTAAAATGACCTGAAATTGAGAAATGTTACAATCGAAGTGTTATTAAACAGAAACGAAAGATCCTTAACAGATTTCCAGGAACTCCCAAGACTAAACCTAGCATTGTTAACCCAAATCGACAATCGTCGAATTAGAGAAGCCATGGATTTTGACATTAAAACAAGCAAGATTGAACATGACAAACTACATTCGTTTATACCCTGAACAACATGTAATTTACGACCACGTCATTCAATCTGTGCAGAGTCAAAGTGGGAAGTTTTATTTTGTTTACGGTCCAGGTGGAACAGGTAAAACATTCCTTTACAAGACTATCATTTCCAGATTGAGATCTGAAGGCAAGATTGTCCTTGCGGTGGCTTCATCGGGTATTGTATATGATAGATTTTCTCTCTTTATTTTCAATTATCCTAATGCACATTACGCATCAAGTTTACCTATAACTACTTATTTGCTTACTGGCCTAATTAATGTCTGCAGGAATAGCTTCATTACTCTTGCCTGGAGGCAGGACCGCACATAGCAGGTTCGTCATACCGCTTGAACTGGTGGAAAATAGCACATGCGGAATAAAACAGAACACCCATTTGGCTGAGATTTTGTAGCAAGTAGAGTTAATTATTTGGGATGAAGCACCAATGACCCAAAATATGCATTTGAAGCGCTTGATGGAACACTGTGCGACATCCTTGGTTATAAAAACCCAGCCAAAAGAAGCACCATTTTCGAAGGGGTTACGGTTTTGTTAGGAGGTGACTTTAGACAGATTCTTCCAGTCATACCAAAAGGCAAAAGGGCAGAGATTGTTCAAGCCTGCATAAACTGATCGGCATTGTGGAGATCTTGCCAAGTATTCACACTTACTAGGAGCATGCGCATCAACGAGTATTCTGCAAATGGGGAGGTGGATTACCGCAAAAAGGAGTTTAACAAATGGATCCTAGATGTCGGTGATGAGACTGTCGAGGCCAAAAAAAGAAGACGAGGATGAACCCACCTGGATTGAAATTCCAAAAGATTTTCTTATCAATGCTACCGAATCTCCTATCCAGCAAATCGTTAAAGAAACATTCCCTGATTTCAAAAACAGGAGAAACGACATCGTATATCTAAAAGAACGCGCGATCCTAACACCAAGAAATGATGATGCCGATGCAATAAACACATATATGTTTGACAAGTTGCCAGGTCCGACAATGACATACAACAGAGCCGATGAAGTTTGCAAACAATCAACCGATATCCTAGAACAACAACATTTGTATACAACTGAATTTTTGAATACACTAAACTTCTCGAGAATGCCACCTCATGCACTCAAACTAAAGAAGGAACTCCCAATAATGCTATTAAGAAATGTAAACCCAAGTCAAGGTCTGTGCAATGGCACACGACTCAACAGTACTGACCTCGGGTAGTTTATGATTCGAGCGCAAATCCTAAGCGGGTCAAATGTTGGCCAAAAAGTCCTAATACCGCGAATCATACTCACCTCCACACAAACCCAGTGGCCTTTCATAATGAAACAAAGATAGTTTCCTGTCAAACCATGCTATGACATGACAATAAACAAGAGCCAAGGACAGTCTCTTAATCATGTGGGCATCTACTTGCCGAATCCCGTGTTCAGCCACGGCCAACTCTACGTAGCTATATCACGAGTCACAAGTCTAGATGGACTGAAAATCCTTATGAAGGAAGATGGCAGTCTAGAATTAAAGCGTCAAACAAGAAACATTGTTTTCAAGGAGACTTTCGACAACCTAACCTAGCAGGCTATTGTATTATGAAAATCATTTTGGAATAGTCTTTTAGACACTGCAATGGCTAATTCACATGCTACTTAAATAATCAACAGATTTTCTTATTTTTCTATTTTCATTAAAAATTGCATTCTGCACTAAACAATAGCAACGCTTCTATATCCTCAACCAAATAATTCTAAACATTCAGACGGATGCTTAAAGGACGGTACAAACAAAAAACTATATTCCCTAACAGATCCAAAACTACTATATTCACTAATAATTTAAAATAACCATCAAACCTATAGAGATTTAAAAGATATAACAGAGGTCTAAATACCCTCCTACCATTCGTTTACTGTTGGGTACCACAGAGCTGGGAGGCCAGCATAGAATGCATGACTTGGTTAAAACAGTTACAAAAAAATGAACAAACACCAACTGTGATGCATTACATTACAAGTGAAAACTGTAATGCACCACAATATTAACCTTGGGATTGATCAAAAGTGAAAGTTCCTAATGCCATCTGCCGATTGTTTAAAATTGGGCATCACTACATATGATCTAATGATAAGAAAGAATAAAGATGAATAACAAAGACTTATATTTGGTATCTTATGTCATGATCTCTTAATATGTCTGAATAATAAATTGGTCTGGATGATTTAAATTAACTAGGTTAATAAAACCATAGGTTCAAACCCACAAACAACAGCGCAACCGCGAAATGGAAATGCAAACATGATGGTATTGGTTACATTCTATCATGGAACACACTCTTTCACAATTCATGATGTTTAAACTTTAAAAAGTAATCATAGTATTGATGTGGGCAATCATTTACAGTGTCATAATTTAGCAATGTACCATGTTATACTTACATATGCTTTCGCATATGCAGATGCAGAGCATGGCTACAGATTCACAGCAAACTAGATGATTGACATAAAAAACAAAAAGACTTATAAAGAAAAGAAATACGAGACATAGCTGATTCTTTGATCAACGTATGGCTGAAAGACAACATGCTACTTACTTACTAAAATTGCTTATTCTTAAATTTAAAACTTCAAGACAAAACGAAAATACCAAAAGACACAATTATTCAGCGTAAACCAAACTTAAAGCTCAAAAAAGGAACACATAAAATGAAACAACAACACTTATGAATGCCTACTCCATTGGTTGAATATCATTCACAAAGCCATCCTTCAAAGCGATGCCAACCTGAGCATAGGCTAACAAGTTCTCCAACTCTTTGAGAGTCACAGCATCGCAGGCTACAACCACTCTCAGGTTTTCCAAAGCCTTAACAAAACCTTCCTCATCTCCAACGGCCTCCAGTTTAACAACTAGCTTTCGTTTCTTACTCAAAGAGATGCGAATTGTTAGGAATTTACTTTACGTGACGACATTTACAGAATTACCATAGTTTATCATAGTCTCATACGTAAGGACTAGAATAGGCAACTATGTATAGTTTAGAGGCGTATGGGCTATATAAACCCCTCTATGGCTTCAATAAAGGGGTTGAGTCATTTGTATCTTTCATTCATATCTATCTAATATCAAGTTCATATTTCATCTCACTACTCTCTCTCACTAAAATGGCTATCATGTAGTTTGACTCACCAAGACCACCTGATCATAGATTACATGAATCTTTCAATTGGTATCAGAGCCATTGCTACATACTCTTGGGTTGGGTTTATCTTTATGGTGCATTTGGTCTTGTCACACTTTTATATCTGTCATTGTTGTGTTCGTGGCTGTTTGCTTATATTCAGTTTATTTTTGTGGTTGCTCTTGGCTGGAAAAAGCCATAGTTTGATGTTTTCTTCTTTTCTGTTAAAAAAATATCATCAGATTGTTGCTAGTTTGGAGCTTATAGTTGCGTCAGCTTATTTTGTGGCTTATTGGGTTGGTTCAGCTTATCCATAAGCTTGTTGGTGTTTGTTGTTCAAAGTCTGTTCTGAGCTTATGTCAAGTTTTTATAAGTTTTTTAGGGTCTCCTTGTTTTTCCTAAACTTATCAAAAGCTTTTCTGGTTACAGCTTATTGGGTTGCTATGTTTAAGCTTATTTCGTCCTTTTAAGCTTATTTATCAGATTGATGGTTTGGCTTATTTTTGGGTTTTACTTGAAGTTTGAATCTGCTTATTTTTCTAGGTAAGATCAAGAACATAAAAAAAGGACAAGGAGATAGTACGATTTAGAGTCTAGCTGGAACCGATCTACTCAACAGTAGTTACAACCGATCTACTGTAAACCTGTTGGAACCGATCTATTGGTTCATTGAGAACCGATCTAGTCAAAAACCCATAAGAGCCGATCTAGTCATTTTATGTTTGTCAACCGATCTAGTAGTTTATGACCCAAACTAGTAAAACTCAAAGAAAGAACCGATCTAGTTCATTTAGAAACAACCGAACGAGTTCAACCTTTGAGAACTGATCTAGTTGATGCGTATTTTCTTTTAACTAAATATTTGTCAAGCTTTAAATTTATAAAACTCGTCTACCGTTTACACGCACTAACGAGCAGAGTACCCGGTCGTGAAGTAGTGCAGTAGCTGGTAAATCCGAGGTCGTCCCAAGAATAACTGATTTAATGAATCTAGGTAAAATGAGATAGTTAGGGGCGAAGGGTGTATTATTCCTGAATTGTCACATATTTCTTCTTTTATTGCATGTTATATAAGATATCTGAGGTGTCGTTAAACCAAGTTGGTAGCTTAAGCTTAACCTATGTCAACTAGGTGGAATGAACCCAAAAGGGAATTAACCAACACTAGCATTCAGTAATAATTCCTCTCTTATGTTTAAACTAGTCTTAACTCTAATGTTGGTCACGCCTTTCGCTACTAACGAAAGCTTACTCTTGCCAGGAGTAAGGGCTAAAACTATTTGGTGTTTAAACAAATATATGTTGAATGAAACTAAGTTCAATACTAGGATAAGGGAAAGCCTTATGGGTCAAGGACAAACCAACAAGAGATATGGGTCATCTACTTGAGAATAGAGATTGGTTTTAAATGAAGATGGTCACTAAGCATTTAAAGATCTCACAACCTTACCTAAGTATTAAAGATTAATAACAAGAACATAACAGATAAATAACAAGAATAAGGATAATGAAGAAATAATTCAGAAATAATACTAAGGATGATTACACCATGCATGGATCTAGAAATGATTACAAAATGTTCTCGACTCCTAAACCCGATCTGTCACGAGCTACATGGTTCCTCGATCCTTCCCTTGCCTTCTAACATTTTGCTGGTGAGAGTGGTTTTCCCCCAAACCCTTGTGAGGGCTATGGGAATGGGAGATGCTGAAATGAGCTGAAAATCGTACTATTTATAGACCTTGAAGTGGTTACGCCGTAACCTCATGTAAAGGGTTACGTCGTAATGGTGCTGACGTGTGAATCTCCCTTCCAGGCTTAATAGTAGTTACGGCGTAACCTTGTCGCGAGGTTACGCCGTAATGCTGAGTAGGATAACATATCTGCTCTGAATTTGAATTGTTACGCCGTAACTGTAGATGAGGTATTACGCCGTAATGTTCCTTGCTGACTCAGCTCTGCTTTAAGTGTGTTACGGCGTAACCTATGAGTAGGTATTACGCCGTAATCTGCTTCCGTGTTGACTTTTCTTGACTTCCAGCTTTCCACGTCCAAATCCCGCACCTTTTGTCCAAATACCTGTTTATCTCCTGAAAACATCTCATAATTGATTTAGCAACGTTTTCATATGCATTTTATAACTTTTACAGGCATTTCCTAAGGGAATTCGATGTATAAATATATCAACTATTTGATGTTATCAAATATCCCCCCACTTGACTTCTACTTGCCCTCAAGTAGAACCTGTTAGAAACAAATCATAAAAAGGTTTTCTCAATTTTACTTAAGAAAAGGAATTTATAATCTATCTTATGCTAGAAATTATCAGAGCCGAACACCTCTCGAAAAGGGAACAAACACTCACATCGCTCATCTAATCTAAGTGTTTCATTTCGGGGTGATCACTCATTTGCACAGTCATAGTATGTATTCTATCATAAGCTTGGAGAGTACACAAATCTCCACCAGGTAGAATTAGGATCTAAACAGTCTCAAAGGCAACAATGGGTGATAAGGTGAATTGGTGTAATAAGGGCAGGATAAGGGATGCACACGGGTGTAAACACGAAACAAGTTAGTCAAATAAAACTAAGGTATCCATGGCTAACTACTGTCCACCCATAGTCCAAGTCTTCTGAAGCAGAATCTCGATCATAATCATCATGGTGGGTCAGCTCAAAATATGTGATGTTGCGGAGCTGCTGACCAAAATATCATAGTGGCTATGTAATTTTGCCACTTCAGTAACCAAGGGGTTTTCATTTGCCCCTTATAAAGTCG